>LYUA01000040.1:981970-992287 GCA_002093875.1 Calopteryx splendens | reverse complement strand
TGTGGAAATCCATTATGAAGTAAAATAGGAAATATAAAGACTTTGCATTCCTCAGAAAAATATATTTATCACTCAACTAGTTTCACTACACTGTAGCATGTACTCCTGAAGGTGCTACAGTGCAGTGAAACTAGTTGAGTGATAAATATATTTTATGTGGAATGCAAACTCTTTATATATCCTATTATACTTTATTCCTCTAATCATAACCAGGACAAATTTTGTGAACTATTTTCACAAGGTTTGGATCAATAAGGCTCAGGATTTTAAATCTCTTCCCATTGGTTAATCAAAGATATTTAAATTTTTCACAACTACAGCCTACTTAATAATTGTCTTTCAAAATTGTTGCAGGCAGTGCATTATCACAAAACTGATATTTAAGTTTCCTGATTAGCTACTGTTGACATTTTTTTATTTGACATTGACTGCCAATGAAGAAATTGTCATTCAAGTCTGTTTTTGGATGACCTTCAAAAAATAATGGCAAAAATGTACATTTAGTAGCTCACACACCATACGCTCACTCTCTCAAGTCACAACAAAGCAACATTTTCTCAATCAGACATGGAGTACACCAGGATACCACTGCTTGGGGATATTTTCAAATTACACATGAAGCACAACAGCAAAGTCTACCCTGGATACAAGCAAAGGGAACTACATCTCCGACACTGTACCTGTAGCAAACAGCCATTAGTGCAAAGCAAATGAAGACTCCCTTAACCACCCCTACCAGAATAAACACCATAGACAGGGTACTGAGGTTGTTATTGCTCCCTCCTGCAATGAAACGGTTCGATTAGTGATGAGTACTCACACAATCCTCAAATAGATTTGTTATTAGAGAGGTGATTGACAGTAGATATTTTTAGTCTGGCAAAATTTTAATCAAAAATACCATGTCAATTATGGATATGAATGAAATATGGATATAATTTCTGGACAATTTATTTGGAAAATATCCAGCTATCTATGATTTAGTTCTATTGGCACGATTTTAACATCTTGTGGCTATGAACTTTATAAATAGCGATGATGATGATGATAAATGATTTCTGGTGAAATGTATGAATACAAGAATAATGAGGTGAAATGAAAATTCAAACCAATCCAGTCAGTTAGGAGACAAGGAATAAATAAAAATAGAGAAGTCAGCTGCATCACTTGATCCTGGAACAGAGAACATTCACAGGATAATTCTTCATTATTTAACAATAAATACAGCTTGGTTAAAGGTAGGAGATGGTAACAAAACCTTAGTTTGTTTGCCCTTCCCTGGTGCTGGGGAAGCAGTCAAAGATTCATTAATTGAAAATATGAAGTATACTAATTTTACCTCCAAAGTGTTTAGTTACTTATTTAATACTGGAAATTTGGCCTTCATCACATAGTCAAAGGACTCTCTCAATTTAATTGATGGTGGTGAACTCACAAGATTTTAAATTAATTTTGAAAAAACTATTAGGGAATTCAATAACAATGACTAAGAAAGCAAAAGTAAAAATACATGTGTTATTTCTTAAATACTATCAGAGGTTATTATTGCCTCTTCACCCCAAGAATCTTTTAAACCACACTTACCATAAGGGGTCTCTTTTTTCTCCATCTTACTTTCAATGTCACTCTTCTTAGAATTATCTACTTGAGTGATAGTAGCAGTTGTTACGGGGGTTGTGACTTCAAACTGAATTGAACAGTCAGAGCCACTCCATCCAATTTCACAGTAACATTTGTTGACATTTGTACAGACCTTAAATGAAAAGTAAAGATTAAGAAGCTTCTAAAATATAACAAGTGTGACATCATTGTTGTATTGCACTAGTTATATTACGGAATTGAATATTTGGTGAGGATAATACAACAGAAAATTGCTGATAAACAATATAACGTGCACTGAAGCATGTATGATTATTAAGATGATGAACACATCATTGAATATTAATAACTCATAGATTGTTCAAACTTCTAAGGTGCTGTGGTTGTAAGATCAAAATGACATTATAGTCAACTCACATGTAATCTTCATTCATCCTCAAAATCAATCAGGTTTTTTTCATGTAAAAATATTTAATCATGAATTGGGTAATATTCAATTACTCACCCCATGGCCTGAACATTCATGGTTGTTGTGGTTGCTGGGGCATTTGCCTTGATCAATATGAGGAAATATACTAGTGCATGTTTGGTTCACACATATCTGAAAATACAAAGGGTAATGTCAGACACTGCAGTTCAGTTGTGCTTCTATATTGGCAAAGTATTTCAAAGAAACTATTGTGGTTAGGAAGAGGACATATATTGATGGCAAAATTTCCTACTTAAATTTAATTTCACCTAGGTCATATATGAGAATTATTTTATTTATTTAAAATGAATAATACACATTAATGAATTTCTTTATACAGCTAACAGAGCCCTAGAAAATTTAATATTTTTCTGTCTGTTTGCAAACAGTAATTAAAACTGGGCAAGAGATGAAAATGAAATGCTAACCCACCTTACTTTAATACAAATATGGGAATATTTCGATTCATCAAGGGAAAATATCTTACCAAATTATCTCCACATGGGGTGCCATCCCTGACTAAACCCATATCAGGGATCTCAGGTAAGTCAATGGTTCCACTTGTGGCTCTGAAAAATAATAAAGTCAACAACCTGAGCAACTATCTAATTGGATATTAAATCATTAAATCTCACTGTCAGTACCACTGGTACTGATATATCTTGAAGGTAAGGTATGAGACAAATGACATGATGAATTGTTAACATAGGAGAGAGTAATATTATCACTAATATCAAATATGTAAAAATATTATCAGTATTAGCTGTTAGAAACCATATACATGATTTCATATAATAAATCTCAAGTTAATAATTAATTCTTAAATTAATAAATTATTTTGTTTAGATATATCTGTTATTACAATATAGATACAAAGGAAAAGAATACTTGACACAAGTATTTGGAAGACTATCTTAAGTTAAACTAAGTTCTGGTAACAAACAATAGTTATCTTGATCTGTATATGCTATCATGATTAGGTAACCAAATTTGCAGAGGCCTTTAACCAAATTAATTTTTTTTGAGTAGATTAGGATCTGAAAAACTTGGATTACCTTTTATACCATGCATGATTATGACACTTTATGTGTGTGTGTGTGGTAGAATGACGATAGTGATCTGCATGCTATATATTTCTCAATGAGTCACACATGAATCCGAAGTAATGGTTTGACAACTTATATTTTTTTGAACTTTCAAGTATGCTCAGCTGAAAAGTTGGGAACATAAATTATTAACCCCTCAGGCATTAAAACCCGATTTAAAACCCCAAGGCAGGAGAAGATTTGGCTTTAAATGATGACAGATTCCACCCTTCTTCTTAAAACTTTGTAAAACTAGTACAAATTTATTAATTTAATTAAAATTCATAAAGTATTTGAATAGGTTTCATTCTTATAATTCATTTTTTGATGGATAAAAAGGGTATATTTTGACTATCTCAATTATATGTAGGCAGTAATTTTTATAAAATGCCTCTCTATTAGCCACATTACTTTGTTATCCGCTGAATGCTTACTGGGCACAACTTGTTTAGTTGCTCTCCTATTTTTCAAAAATAAGTACCTCAACTACTTCCATCCATGATGCTGAATTATCATTATTTGCATCAATACTTTCTCTAAAAATTATCATTGAATTGAGTACATGTAGTAACTTTCAAAAGCCTGCAAAATACAAGGTGCTACCCAAAAGTACCCAAAATTTGAACCACACGTGTAGAGATACTCAGCTACTGTAAAACGGATCTAGGTGGAGTTTTATAAAGTCATTGTGAGTTAGCATGCCAAGTGGCTTCATTGTAATTGGAAGCATTCATTGTTGGTTAACAGATTTTCATTGTTGTGCCTGCCTTTGTTTAAGATTTTTTAATGGCTGATTTGAAGGAACAGGATATCTCTATCAAGTTCTGTGATAAACTCAGTTAGACTGCCGCAGAAACACAAAATTGTAAAAAATGCTTCAAGACAAACTGAAAATTAGGAATGGTTTAAACATTTCAAAAAAGGCCGAACTTCAGTTGATGATGATGAACGTTCCAGGCAACCATCAACCAGCATTATGCCAGATCATGACGTTTCTGTTTGGAATTCCATTAAGAATGATTGCAGGCAGACCATCCGCAGACATCTGTAGCATTCCAAAATTACTGTATGGGACATGCCAGTGGATTTTATCAGGAGAATTGAACATAAGAAGGTTAGAAATGGCACAGAAACGACTGGGCTCTCTCCACCAGGAAAATTCGAGGTCACATACCATTTTCATCATACAGCAGTTTTTGGCTAAAACCAACCTGGCCATTGTTCCTCATCCAGTTCACTTGCCCAACTTGGCTCCAAGCCTCCAAGTTTCCCTCTTTCTGAAGATAAAAGCCAAGTTGAAGGGGCAAAAATTTGACACAATAGAGGAGATTGAAGCTGAATCGCAGGCGGTGCCAAATACATTAACAAAGTAAGACTTTCAGAATGCATTCCAATAGTGGCAGAAGCACCAGTATCAGTGTTTGCAATCTCAATGGGACTAATTTGAAGGTGATGATGGTGAATAAGATCCAGGTATTCTGCAATTTTATTTATTGCAACATTTTGGGAACTTTTGGGTAGCACCTTGTAATTTCATGAACCACTTGTAGAATGCAAATGATCATGCATAAAAGTTGAGATGCGTGTCTTTTTCATATGGACCACTTAACTTGGCTAACAATTGCAAGATGAACATTTTGTAGTTGTTTAGTTAAGACAAAAAGTGGTTTCAATTCCGTTTGAGTCCCTGCAAGCTGATGTAGCTTCGGTTTATGAGTGAGTATTCCCTGTCACTGGGACTAGCAGATGTTATACTCAAGCTCTGTCACTTGTAACATGTATAGTATTCTTAATTTGCCTGCAGAAACGCAGATATAAAATAATAAAAAGGACGTTCTAGAATTCATAAAAAAATAAAAGAAATGTTACTAGTGTTAGAAAATTTAAGATCTCACGTGTTCCCCTTATTATGTTTTACGACGAGCTCATAGTGGCTGGCCATTCATTTATAAACGCAAATAAATGTGTAAAGTTTATTAAAATTTTTCAAAGTGAAGGAAATTTCACGAAAGATTTAGCGTTTTTAAATTTCTCTGCAGCGTTTTTCGCAAATTTGCATTTCACGAACATCTTATAAGCCTGTGTGTGTAGTAATAAAAACCAATGAATTAGGATAAGTATCCTTGAACGTATCCGATCAAGAAAAATTTCTTGAGTAACGCTACCATATCCTATAAAGCCCGTGACCGGCAACACTTTAAAGCTACAAGAAATGCCGAGTTCATAGGATGAGAAATAACGTGTTAATCATCTAATTTACGGCCCATCCTGTTGTCAGTTCGCCTGCTCTACGAACTTCTTATTGCTTAATATATGAAGGATTTGGACAGCCCCTACAAACTGTTAATATTATTTATTGCATTGACTTCTTCCAGTCCAAATTCATTTTCCTTTCATTATTTCCTTCTTCTATTCTTAATTATTTCTGCCTTCATGCCATCCAAAGAGCTATTTACCTTCCCTCCTCTTTCTCGCTTACCCTAAATTATATCTTCTTCCACGCCCTTCAAAATTTTCCTCCATACAGTTTTTCTACCATTTTCGAATTTCACATTGCAGGTTCCTTCCTCCCTTACTATATGCAAAATTTAGTAATTTGTATTCCTATCCATCCAAATTAGCTTTCCATTCTCCTCCGATCCTGCATCTCAAAAGTCTCTAAATCTTTACTTATCCTCTTGCCTCAAAGTACAGGTTTCCGAACCATACAGCCCTATGCTCCATAGTTAAGTGTTTAATAATCTTTCTCTTACACCTTTTCTTAGTATGCCTGTAATCAGCTTCTTCCTTTCTGCAAATACTAATTTATCCCATGTAATTAATTATTTATCTCAATAACCTCTTCTATCATTCCCATTTTATTCCCAATTACTGGCCAAAAATGTGAACTATTCTAATTTATATTCCCATCAAACTTTTCGGGGTAGGGATGCCAAGAAAATCCAGGGATTAAGTTAAGAAATGAAATTTACCTTCCATTGCTAATTTTCTCCATAATGCCCCATCCTTGTATACTTCTTTCGCCTCGGTCACAATCATGCTTTAATTCATAAATGCAGCCTTCTAATCTATTCCATGTTTAACTGAATCCTCCTACTTCTTCTCTCAACAGTCTCCTTAATTCAGTTTTCATGTAATTAGTCTTTAAATGCATACTTCTTGCATTGGTTCTGTAATGCTCTCAACAAAAATTCCTTGGCTGTTTCAATAAGCAGCACTTGATTACCTGCAAAACTCGGTGACTTGATCACCTCGCTACCTGCTTTTATTCTCAGCCCATGCCCCTCCCATTTCACCCTTAACATTTTCTCAGCATATAAGTTACCTGTTTCCATTTTCCCTCAGCTACAGCTTAGCTAGTTGTTCTATCTGATTTATATAGATATTTAAAATAAACCACCTATCCGTCCAGTTTACTCCTCTAGTCTGCAGCACTTTCATTAACTCTGTGCACTCAGTTGAAAGATTTCTTGAATTCCAAGGAATATGCAAGGCCATTCTGGTTATATTCTGCCTATTACCCTTTATATTAACAACCTCATATTGAAATTGCATCATATGCTCCCCTCCATATTATAAACCAAAACTAGTTTACATCTTGGTAATTTTCATTTGTAATATTATGCTATTGTCCATTGATAATTGTCATCGCTACCCTTTTGACATATGAAATTAAAAATATGCTGCTTTAGTAATTTCATACTACCACCTTACTATGCATGGAATTGGAATTTACCTAATTAAGTCTTCTTGCTATTGATTTCTGATTGATTTTACAATTAGATTTTCTCCATTCATTTTGCTCTCCAATTCGCTTTTATGCTCCTCCATTCCTTCTTTCTTCTATCTTACTAGTTAACTCTCCTGTTATTTCCCAATGGATTTCTAATTATCTTCATGTTTACCATTCCTATTTTTCTTCTGCAGCTCTAAAAATTACATTTTTTAAGATCTACCCACCTTCCCTCTACAGTGGTCATCCATTTATACTTTCTTAGATTTTTATTAAGAGTCTTTTGGTATTTATTCCTTTTAATATATATTCCATGTTTTCTACCTCCTACCAATTCTAAAGCATTAGAATCTTCAATTGGATTTCATAATATTTATACTATGATCTGTCTCTTTTTCCATCTCAATTTTTAGAATCTTTTTCAATCTTAATGGAACCATGAAATTATTACATGTGTAGTAACCACTATTTTAATTCACATGAGTCATCACATGGTCATGAATAAAGTTAATTGAAGAAGTCCTTCAAGGCATAAATGGTGCAAAAAATGTCTAATTATAATTCTTCTTTTCATTCTTTATGATTTACAATCGCATCTGCTTAATATTTTACATGCCATCATCAAGAATTTTGGAACAGCAATTATCAATTCTTGGTGATCAACTTTTAAGTAACATAATTATGCATTAATATAAATCACTAAGCATCAGATCAAAGATTAAACTGAGGGCTCCAAGGTTTTCATCACTTAAATAGTGTTATTTTTGTTCTTATAAAATCCATTTTTGATCAAACTTATTTAAAATTTTTGGTTTTTGATCACAACTAAAACAAATACTTATCAAAGAAAAACATAACAAGTGAGGTTGAGATATCATTAAATTTTAATAAATTTCCAAGTGGACACGTTTTCTTATAATTGAGACTTTCTCAATGAAGGAATAGCTAACTCAAACATTATAAGATGATTTTATATATGCAAGCATGTTTATCATTACCATTATTATATTTGTGAAATTTTCACTTACTTGCATTCATACTCCACTCCTTTAATTGATATGATGGTTCGTGAGTACAGTTGGTCCATGCCAGCAACTATTGGATAACGATTCCCTAACTGACACTGAAGAGATCCACATCTTACATTCCTAAAATACAAAAATGGGTTTATGAAATAACGCAGTATATAAAAAAAGAAATTAGAGTCTTTGACTTTAAAACTTTAAATTCTTGATTAGGTGGAATTATTTGGATTGTAGTACAAGTTTGAGACTGGAATATATATACTCATTTTGTTTGTTCATGAAAAGGGATTGAAAGTCTTAAAACAATAGCAATGAGCTAAACTCATATTTTATCAACTCAAATGATAACTTTTAGAAGAAAATTGTACATTAAGTATACATATTTCCATGAAATAGAAATGAGACTGGAAGATTAGCTTCTACAATAGATTCTACTTATATCTCAAAATTACACCATCTCTGTGAGAAGAATGGGACACAATTCACGATCTTGTTTCAACATAGGCAAGAGTAATTAATTGAATTAAAAAATCACCTAATGCATAATAAATGAAGGAAGGTGATTATTTGGGAGAAAAGATTCCGAAGGCATTGGAGGTGTATAAAATGAATAGCAAAACATACTTAAAACAGTAAAATTGATCAATACTGTGAGTTATCATTTCTGACTCAGTTGTTTATTCATGCTAGAAAAAAAGAGTGATACTATAAATTATTTTATTTTATGAATTAAGAGGCTTGAATATGAATGCAAAATATATGCTGCTGTCAATGCAGAATATGTGCAGAGTCTTTACAAAATTGTACTAGTTTTCACTTTTAAATTAGGAGAAATACGCCTGAGAGCTTTTCATTTGTTTATAAATTAATATTTTATAATAACTGAATATACAGTCTAAAAACTAATTTTAAAATTCTTGCGTATGACTTACTCTGGATCACATTTCTTATATTGACCACCATTGTCAGTTCCACAATGACCATTAATAGATCCTTTGGAATTAAACTGTTCATAGCACTGTTTATCCCCAGCAACACCACCTAGAAAAAGAGTTGATAAAAAATGTACCATGACATTTTATTTAGTGTATACTCTAAAATAACAATTATATAAATGGTAATTTTCATTTAGTGTCAGAAAATGAGGTCTTTTCTGTTTATGAGCACTGAAAGAAGATGGATACTTACCATACCCCCATATCTGCTCACACTGAATATTAAGTGTTGGGCAAACGCCGTTAAAACAATATCCAGTGTTAGTTCCACAAGGATTCCCGTTCTTCTTGAAGACATCTTGGGGGCACTGACCAGTCTCTCCATTGCAATGCTCGGGTAAATCACATTCATTGACTGCATCCCGACAGACAACTCCACGTGCACGAAGCTGTTTGATATATTAATTTGAGATATTGGAATTTTTTCACAGAACTCACAGTATTTACAATTTTCTCACAACATTCACTCACTATCACAAATTGTGGAAAGAATTTTATCACTACATCACTGGAAATCTATTTCAACACAGCATGGAACAAACACATTCACAAAGAAACAACTAGTGCATATTTAATACAGTGCATTTTAGGAGGGTCAGTGGTCATTTGCACCATCTAGGGTTAAGGCAACGTCATTACATTAAGTGCTGTATTACCTTACCTTCTCCATTCTGCTTAACCTTTTAAAAATAAGGAAATTGATTGAATGTAAATTAAATACATTCTAGAAAATAGCAGTTTATGGTTGTTATCATTTAATTAAAAAATAAATAGCACAATGATAAATTCAGTTATTCCATATTCAGGTGTTTGATTGCTATTTTCAGCAAATCACCAGGAAGAATATAAGAAAATTTTTCCAACTAATTTAAAACGGAAAAAAAAATACTTCAACATAAAGAGCATAATGCATAGTATTGAACTGGAATTAGGTGTGTCTGACTAACAAAAAGTTTTTCAAAATTTTGTAATGTACCTACATTCTCCTCAAATACAGAAAGCATCAATGTTTTTATTTTAGGAGTAGGATTTTCAGTTTCATTGGTCTCATATTGTAAAGCAAAATACATGTGTTACTCATGGGACATTTATTTTTTTCTGTCCCTTAAAAGAACTTCTGGTTCAACTGATACATATATAATCTATTGTTATACCATTTATTCAAAGTGGCTGACTGGGTCTAAAAATATTGGTTGCTAGAAGACAAAGTGAGCTAACTTCATCAAGGACTCACTGGACCAAAATTATCAGTGGCCCAATGGGTCCACTTATCATCAGGAAAGCTAACACCGGGTCAGTCTGCTACTATTTCTACATTTAATGGCAAAAGGTATGCAATGGCAAAGGGCTACCTTTTTACTATTTGAATTCTAGTTTTTTTCAGTGGATTGAGGGGGCTGCTCATTAACAT
>LYUA01000040.1:970244-981106 GCA_002093875.1 Calopteryx splendens | reverse complement strand
ATATATATATATATATATTTATTCCTGATGGTATAATAAGTTTAGCAATGGAATTATTTATGCATAAATTATAGTGGAATATTTTTGCAAATAATGAAAATATATGTAGCCGCCTTTTTGTCTGGTGTTTTTTATTCTTCCATTGTACTTATAGTAATGAAGACAACTTTTTAAATATTTTTATTGTTAGTTTTATGGATTTTAATGTATATTTACATTATCAAATATATTTGTTTCCACTGAAACATTTTTAGAGACAATACAAAAATGGAAGTGAAGTTTTCAGAAAAATGCCTAAAAACTGTATTGATTGCACTTGATACAACAAAATTTTAAAAATGAGATATTTTGGATTTGCATTAATATTAAACTAAGGTGGCTCATAATTATTTCTGATAATTTTTCTTAATCCCTTAATTCATAGATTAATGTAATCCACAAGGAGTAATATACTGTATACAAAAGCCAAAGCACATATTTATTCAATACCTACCTAACTAATAACATAAATTTATTGCTTACACACTGTTGCTTCAGGTGTTTATAATTTTTAATCACAAAAATCTGCTAATGAAACTATTTCTTTGCCATTTTGTAGCCATGAAAATGAAGAATTTGACAAGGGTTTAAATTTTCCTTGCAATACTAGATTTAACATGAATTAAAAGCCCATGCAAAATCAAAATAAACAATGGATTACATGCAATCCTGAAATGTGTTGTACATGTACAGATATCATGTGCATTAGTCACTTAAAACCATAGCCAAATTTCAAAATCTTGAAGATGAAAATGAAGCAAAAATTATTGAGGGCTTGAAGTATAAATTTGATGAACAATACTGAAAAGAATAGAATTGTGATGAAATGGGTGTATTAGAACACTTTAAAAGTGTATAAAATAGTCTGTGATTTCGAATTTATGTATTATTTTTGTGTAAGATAAGTTAATAATTAAGGTGCTCTGGTGGATAAAGGCCATTTACAGCATCAACAAAATAAGGTTATATCATTATTTGAAAGCACATTACTCATTCCCTTAGTGCGGACTGTAACCAAGAATTGTGTTACTTCACTGACTGCCAGCTTATACAACAAGGCGGACTTAATTTTATGGCAGAAATGTAAACTTGCTTTAACATATTTTGCCTTTTCTATGTGTTCCTGTTACATTCTCTGCCCTCAAATCATTTTGTATGCATGTACACCTATATGTTCATGCATGAAAATATATTTATTTATAATTATTATGAAAGTTATAGTTTAATGGTGATAGACTATCTTTATTTTATCTTCCAAATATTGCTTTAAAGAATTATAACCTGCAATTTGAGCCTGAAGTAAATATGAGCTAAATTTGTTACAGATTTTGGGTTTACTTTTTAATGGCATCTTCACTATAAAAGGCCAATAAAAATATATTTAATATTAAATACTCATTCACAAGCCTCTTCAACTGGGTGGATTAAATTTCCCTTTCTTTGACTTGCGGTTATACAGTTTTCATAAATGAACTATCGTTTGGTGGAGAGGGAAGGGCCTCTTAAATTTTATACCTTAAGGTCCAAACAAGTGTACGCACCGCCCTACTAATGACCTTGAGGTCAAGCTATGGGATGGAAGATTAATAACATCTTTTACTTCTAATTTGATAGACTTGAATAATTTGTACCAATTGGCTGCTTTACAGATAGGTATATGTACATTTGAAATACAATAAAAAAATAAAGTTTATTTATATATTTAGTTTGAGTTTCTGTTTGATAGAAATAATTAATGCAGAGGAAGGCTCTTTTTTATTAGTCAGTACTAAACTATAATATATGAAATCATTATTAGATAGAAAATTTACCATATTTTCATCAAGCTTCATTTTGAAGTGCTATTTATAAAATAGTAACATCAATTTAAGTTTTACCAAAAGAGGAAAATTAAAGTGTGGTAATTAAACTTGTAAGTTGTAATCCACTCACTATTTCCTATATAATGTTCTTCTGAAGGCATAGCTTCATATAAAAATGAATACTCAGTACCATTACTAAAGCTGTTGAATTTTTATATCACAAGGGGTGTAAATCTAATTATATATTTAAAATTTCTGCAAATTAATATGCATAATATGCTGATTTTATCATTAATAGTAGCTCCTTCCTGGTTTTCCTTTAATACCAGGGCAGTGCTTCATGATTTACCAAATGCAGAGATCACTGAGTTGTGTGCTCAGCTCAAATATATGCCTGGCGAATGACTTTTAGGTGGGAAATTATAATGTATTCTGCAGTATTCATGAGTGAAAATACTAACCCGACAATTGTTGCAACAAGGACCTGAGGCACATTCAGCTTCTTTATTTAGCTTGCAGGTAATTGGATCACAACATGGATCTACTTCAGGGCATTCATGGATGGTGCCGCAATCACACTCCTCACCATCTTCAACAATACTATTTCCACATGTTCTCTGTACAGGCACCTGAAAAGAAAAGGAAAAATGTAATGAATTTTGAAATATATTCAACCATTTTCAAAACTTATAGCATTATCATTAAGGGGATTTCCTCTATATAATTCTTTCTGTAATTAGAGTAAACAGGTATAAAGCACGATTAGCCATTAAAGATATTTTAACTATGAAAATATTTAGTTGAAGTGTTATTTTATGCTATTTATTTTTTATGTTTTATAATATTTATTGAGCATCTAGAATTATATATTTTTATTGGCACATGCATTTAAAGAATTATAATTATCTTAATAATAGTCAAATGCCACTACCCCAGTATGCCACCCAAAGGTCGGTTTGGTAGTTGAGGGTAGAGCTCACCCAGTAGCACCCATGTAAAATTCATACTTCAGGGTAGGGTGGCCAGTTCCTTGCCCTGTTTACCGCCTGTGATTTCCCAGGATGACCTGATACCCGAAAAATGGTACACAGCTTGGGTAAAGTTTAGGGTGCCCAGAATTAGTCATCACCAGGAATCAAACCTGGGCCCTTCGGTCAGCAGTCTAGAGCTCTAACCACTGGACTACCATGCCCCAATTAAATGCAGAGAATTTATTTTATCCATTTAATCCATCTGCCAAGATATTCCAATTAAATGAAAATAGTTGAGCAAACAATATAACATAATATCTGGAAGCTAAAAATCATAGCAAATGTGAGGGATTTTCAGTGAAAAACAATCTCTTGACTTAGAACTTAAACCTGAACCCCCAAAATTTCTGTTCCATCTTTTAATAAGTAATTCAAAATAATTTTGCTTTAAGGAAATTACACCTCTCCAAGAAGTTGCTCCATTCTGAAGCTCATAAACTGAGTAAGAAGTATTTAAACACTATTTTTTGGTTCAATCTGACTTTTTATTTTACATGTACAATATTTCTGGCTATGTTAAGTGTCCTTCTTCTTGATCTGTAATCAGCATCATACATGATATCAGGTGTTAACTGGTATTAACTCAACACATCACTGGCATTACCCCGCTATTCTCAAATTTGAATTTAGATCTTTTAAGATTTGTTTACTAATCTTATCATTGCATGTTTTTGTGACATTATGTAGCATCAACAAGAAAACTCAAAGTAATTATTATTCAGACTTACCTCATTTGGCTTATTCAATAGACATATTCCATGCCCAATTCTTAAAGCATCAATATAATCAGCTCTACTACATTCAGAAAATTTATAGGGTTGAACATTTTCTAATCCAACAATAGACTGTGCCATAATACAACCATGCCAGTCACGGCAATAACATTCTTCTCCTGTGAAAATAATTTCAGAAGATAGGATAAGAACAGTGAATTCCAGCATTAAAATAGGAAAAACATCATTTATGAGTTAGAAATCATAGACATACCTTGTATCAAAGTTTGTATGCTTAAATTATTGAATTATTAAATTTATTGGCATAAAAGTTTCTGTCTATGTAACTGCATAATCAAGTCATCATTCCTTTTAAAATTCTTAATTATAGAGACTAATTTATGTCATGAGATAATTAGCCTGTAGCCACTGATCCAAAAGTTTCCCCCTTAGAGCAATTTCATTTCACTCATAGTAAGATATCATATCCATTCCATGCATCTCCACATTCTCTTACCTACCATGTGCCCCTAATCACCTGGTGCTCCTAGTACCAGTCCTAAATTGATTTACATAGGTATTTGATCTCTCAAGTATTACCCACCTAGGGATCTCAATGGGGGACTATTTTACCTCTGAAATTCATATTATCTTCAAAGTGAGGAAACCAAAAAAGTAATTTTTACATCAGTGAAATGAGTGTTGTAGTACTGATCACTATGGAGTCGATCTTCACTCATATGAAGGAGGGCTGCTGCTCCCACATCTTTGTAATTAGCAGCCATGGCTTAGGTGGCAGCCATTTGTCAAGTCATGACACCTCAGGATTTTTTATAATTTTTAGACCATCTTGCCAAAGGGTGAACTCCAATGTCTTCTGAGTATTGCTGCTTATTGTCCAGGATTTTTTAATTCATCTAATATACTAATTTTTTTTACTGCCAACCACTAAATCTATACATTGTAGATTGATTTTACCATGAAGATTGTCCCACCAATCATAACTCATAAGATGGTCCCTATGGCTTCAGTCCATATCAGTAATCTAGCACCTTTTTCTGAAGATGCCCAATCAATAGTATTACCCTATTTCTTAAGGAAGCTTAATTTAAACAGTTTGTAGAGGATTGGAAAATAAAAAAAATTATACAGATATACTTACGTCCGTCATCATGGCCCATGCCTATATTGTGGCCTATCATATGAGCCATGGTCCCAGCTAACAGATGTGGCTCATAAGTATTGATATCTACACTGATACCAACTGATTTTGCTGTGCAGACGGTTTCTGGTACTGCCATTCCAGATTCACCTCCAGCGAATGTTTCACCTCTGCAAGATAGAAGTATTCAACATGCAGTACCACTATGAAAGACTCTTGATATGATTGAGGATTTTTTTTGGAAAATAAATGAATACATATATTATCCATTAATAAAATATATTACCCCCTGGGAAAAGGATTCCAATCAAATTGGGTTTTGTCATACTAAATGATCTTTCTTTGTAAAATAACATTTTATCTAAAAATATTAAAATCCACCTATTAAGAACTCATAATATTATAAATACCAAAAAAGATCGAGGATTTCACTTGTGCATATGATAATTTGCTTAATTCTTTATATTTGCCCAAAAATCATGTGGAGAGTGCAAATGATATTCAATCCTTGAATACAATTGTGGGTAATAATAGAAATAATTTGGCTGAAAAAAAACAATCAAAGAAAAGATAACCCAATTTGCTTATGTGTTGAATAATATCTATCTCATGCCCTAACATCACCCACAAAAGTCTTGATAATATCACCTAGTCAAAAAATGCAAGTGTGCTTCATGGTGTTCCTCTTTTAAGACTCCCTAAATGGTTCAAAAATGCATAATCATGTTCAGAAAATAGTGTGCCAGGCATCACATCATGGAAAAGTATGAATGATATTATCACTGATGAAATTAAAAACGTGTTAGTTTTCCACTAATTCTATTTTGAAATTGACTGTAGTTGTGATAAAATTAACCATTGTAATGACAATTGGTGTTCAAATCCTGGTCAGTTACCAATTAAAAATAGTAAGAAAACCTATTTGTTATTTTATACACAAATCAATATTAAATTACTGTTTCCAAAGTAGTAAATCCTGACCATCCATGATTCTATTATGATGCGTGATTACAAAATTTTGTAATTAATACTACACTTTTTCATAATAGATAACATGAAATATAATTCATATAATTTTTTACAAATACATAAATACTCACAAATGTAAAGCTCTTCTACAAACATAATTTATATCAACTACAATCAAGACTTGTAATTAACATGGAATTGCAAATAAATATAGTAGTATGGTAGTTAAAATATATAAGCTATGACCACGGAAGCAATCAGAAACTGGGGAATGAATATGATTGAGGTCGAAGTGTCTTAGTTCTAAGTGTAATTAATGTAATCATTGTATACTTCTGATAAAGGCATAATACTCACGTGAGTAGTTGAGTTGTATCTTTGTCCACTTTAAACAGCTTTCTTGATGTATAATCATTGAAATTGAGCAAGGCACGACTGATGTCTTGGCTTTTCTCAATTGAGGCTTGGTTAGCACTTGTCCATGTTTCAATGTAAACAACAGAAACTCTGGTATTAAGGGTTCGAAAGTACTGCAATAGAAAAAAGAAATAATTTATTTGCATCAGAAAGAATAAATAGAAATACTAAAAGAACCGTGGGAATTTTTATCGAGAGGTCATCAAGTTTAATTTGAAATTTCACATACAATCCATGATTAAGAGCACTACATTATTAGTTAAACCTTATATCTTCATGTTTATTGATAATGTGAATATGTGAATACACAAAAATGTGATTTCAATAACAAAACCCTACAAGATGGTTTTGCCAGACAAGACTTGACTCAGCAGAATTTGATACATTCTGTGTGAAAATCATAAATAGTTTACTTGAGTCAAAAAAAAATAAGCTCTTTTATGGAATGGAATTCAAACATTAGCAAGTTTCATATCTATTGACAATCTATAGAAGAAAATGGAATATTTCCCCTTTTTATTAAATTGCATTCCTATAAGACTTACTACTTGAATTACTTTTGGTTAGATTCTAGATTAAAACCTTTCACAGTGTAAGATCTGTTCCTTCCTAGAGGAAGTTTACTAGAGGCCCTAAATAAAAAGTTGGACGATACCTACGTTCTAAAATGTAGGATATCTGGGAAAAATATTAGGCTTAGGGAAATTATAGGCTGTAAGCCAAAATAAGATGCTAATGTATTGAATTTATGTAATTTTATAATGAAGGATATGCTTATAACAACAAAATTAGGTTCATTTTTTTCTGGTTTAAATTTTGAACACTTTGTTGCTAAGCATTCATTACATTTGCACTTTCACTTTTACACACATAACACAAGATCAACATTTAGGAAAAATGTTTGATCTCTTGTTACAACCATACAGTCATGACGCAATACGTTTGCAACATCAGGCTGCGAACATCAAGTAGCAAATGGGGGACTATTGTTCTCAGTACTCATCTAGTGTTTTTTCTTGAGGCACCACAGCATGGCGATTGTGTATATTTTGATTTCCTAGTTGGATGTCAAAATATCAAATCCAAGCAATCCAAGTGCCATGACAGTTTATTGAATGATGCAAGGATGGGCATTGAAGGACTAAAAGGAGATGCACAATATGTATCATTTTTCACTACGCACATTTACATACGCATACGCATTTTCATACGCATATACAGTTCAAATTTTATGTCCACTGGTGACCAGAATATATATGAGGCCATGCACATGAATATAATAATTGATAATATTAAATACATGTGTGCATATGAAAAATGGGACTCTTAATACGTGAAAATTTTAGGTACTGATGATCCTGATATCAGAATAGATTCTCAATTTGTAACAAAAACTAATTATATTTTTATTGCCATATATTTAAAAATGCACAATAACTGGAAAGAGAGAAATAATTTTTAGTACTACTGCTATATTCAATCTAAAATGTGCATTAAAAATAATATGTAGCTTTAGAATATGTGATATGATTTTGAAAGGATCATAAAATCAAATCAAAATTTTTCTACCACTGATCAATAATAGATAAAATAGAACTTTAATGGATACAGGAATTCTCTCATTGAAAAATTGAGGAGAGACATTTGCATGCTTAGAAACATTTGAGTAGAAGTAGAGAGAGTAAATTTGGTAAGTAATCCTGTGGCTCTGAAAATTAACACTTACCAAATCGGCGATATTGGCAACTTGGATGGCATCATGAACAACTTCCAATCTTGTGCTCCCATTCCTCTTTTCAAACTGTTTATGGGAGAAAACATGCAAAAGAAGGTGAATGGTGAATACATATATATTAAGAATGGTGTGCCTAGCTTATGACACCCAGGAAGTTAAAGCATCATTTACTTCTTATCATTAAGGAAATATCTACCCCTTAATTCGTATTCTTTTCCAGTATTGGAGCCTGTTTTCACTGCCAGTGACTGAATGAAGGACAAGTAGGCCCAGATACTGGGGAAGATATATAGTATTTGTTTCGGAATGGCCCACAAATCCACTATTTTATGCCCGAATCTCACAAGAATTGGTTCAAAAACACGTTTTGCTGGATTTAAAATACGTATCACTCTTCAGGGGTGTCCCGAAAACATTGGACAACATCTATAACCTATTTATATTCTATTGCAATAATGTTGAAAACAGAGATATGGACTGGAAAATCTACAGAAGAATTTTAGCGGACAAAATTGCTTCAAAATGGGGGAAGGAATGCATGCATTAGCTTTGGTTCTGTGAAGTACTTTTTTATTTATAAAATTCTGAAATTTCAATAAATGCTTGAATCATATCACAATAAAATCTAGAGTTAATATTGACTTAAAGTTTAATTTAGGGAATCATTTCCCAAACATAGCTAGGTTCTTCGAGGACAGAGATCAAGTGAATAAAAGTGCACTACACATTCACGTGTCAGAATGATTCTTCAAGAAAACTGGAGAGATTTTTCATCAAAAAATAAATAGATTTTACTGCTGTCTGTGATTGTTCACTTAGTATCAAGTTCTTATAATATGCATGTAGAGAACCATTCATGAGTTGGACCAAGGGGCTTCATTGCCAGGCTCCACAAGTGAACCATGCATTCACTTTAAAATTGGGGACGACATATTTAAATTAAGTAATTAAAAAAAATTGAATCACCTCAACGAAAGCAACCTTCAGGTTGATTACTGTGGTTGAATGGTATATATTTTGTGATTAAATTCGTTTTTACCTTTTAAACTAATTCCAGGCTCCAACGTATTCGTTGGCAATGTAATATTGCTTCAGTTGCCACAGAAATTGGATCAAATGACGTAAAATTGCAAATATTAGTGTGTGGAAAATTTATGTGTAATAAATAAATATGGTGAAATTGGAACATAATGACTGACCATCAAATGCAATTTCATACTGGGTGAATAAAAATGTATTCTGACCTAGTGTTTGAGGCAAGATACTTCATAATCAGATTGATACATCAGCTAAGGCTGTAAGCCAAACTGTAAGCCACCATATCGACATTTTTTTTTTCCGGTGAAAAATTGCATTTGATGGTCATTCATTAGGTTAATTACTCAAATTGTGGAAAAGAGAGAGAGGAAACAGTTGATGTTTCACGGAGGTTATATGAAATTCATTATGTAACTTTAGAGACAAATGCTTCATCGTGCGGATTATTTCAACATTGGACCTGTAAAAGCACGAACTTGATAACAATTTTCGACAGTGTCGAAGGGTTTGCGGAGCGTGGCTGAGGTAAGGGCAGGAGTGTGAAGATGCGCACTCACCATCGCTTTGTCAAGGACGAGTGCTGTCTCGATGTACTTGGTGGCCTCGCGGACGTCTCGCTTGTCCCGCGGCGAGGACGAGCCGAGGCTGCCGTAGTCGGCCTTGGCGGCCGTCGGCGGCGAGAAGAAGAAGGGTGGGGCCTCGTGCTTTGTCCGCCGGTAGCTCTTCATCCGCCACTCGAGGTTCCCGGAGTTGGCGCAGCCTTTATGAGTTTTGGTTCTCGCCTCGAAGATTACGTGTGGATGCTTCTGCTAAAGGAAGAGTCGCTTGCATTAATCCTTAACCGGTAATTTTAACGGCCGCATCAGACTTGGCCGTTGCCAAGATGAGAGATCCCTTTGCAACGAAGAACTAGCGGCTCTCTCCCCCACCGCGAACTATCACTTAGATTCCGTCGGAAGGCGGAGAGGGAGGCGAATTCCACCTCGCATTTATGCTCCTCTTGCGCAAGGAAGTGGTTGATGTCCAGAAAATGGCACACGCAGTGAATGTATACGATATTTTTTTCAACCTTTGCGAGCAGAATGTTAAAATGGTCCCGAATTAGCCTACTCTACAGCAGAGAAGGAAGCCCTGGAAATCGTATGGGGTTTAGAGAAGTTTCGAACCTTTTCTGCTACGAAGGGAATTTACCAATCGTACCTACTGATCACAAAAATTAACCTTCTTAATGAAATGCCACCTTACTACGTAACCAGAGTCCCCCACATAACGTAACGCAGAGTCTCCTACGTAAATGAAGTCTCCCACGAGGTGGACTCTCAGTATTCAAGAATACGGTTTCAAAGTGGAATACTGACCGGGGATATTAAATGTCACTTCGGACTGGTTGAGCCGCCATCCATTACCCGATTCATCCTTGCAATTTTTATCGCCGAAGTATTTTGAAATGGCCCTATTTGATATAAATGCCTTGGATTTCCCAATCACCCCCATTAACAGAGGGAAGACCCGGGAATAGGGAGAGTGGTGAAGTATTTAGAGGGCGACGCGACGTGGGTTGTGGTAAATATGGGTTGGTCCAAAGATTACTAAAGAACGGCAAGCTTGTTAACGGCGTCCTATTTTGGAAGATTGGGGCACCCAACACCCTCCGCACCAAAGTCACCTGGTATGTTCACACTTCTTACGTGCATTTTTGGTTGTTAAAGATGTTAAGGGGATTAAAGGAACGGTACTTTTGGAAAAATATGAACCTTTATGTGAGGAAGTTGGCCACGTATGACGCGAGCAAAAGGACGAAATATCAGGATGATGAACAAATGCATATCATTTTACCTAATGCTCCCCGATTATTGTAACGTCTCGTGCCGATAGTTTCCCATTAAAAATAGTGAAACAGGCAATGGACGCCCCCTCGAACCGCTACAAGATCAAACAAATTGGTGAGTACCGAAG
>LYUA01000040.1:888896-899152 GCA_002093875.1 Calopteryx splendens | reverse complement strand
ATGGATTCTAAATTCTTCCACGAAGTGAAGCCTGAAACTGTAGAGTATAAAAGTTGTACGTTTAATTATCCATTGAAAAGCAAAAACATAAGCTTAGCATACGAGTAATGATTAGCTAGTCTTTTTTTTTCTTTTTCTTGTTCGTTGTGATTTTTTAAGTTCAAGCCCTTAGCCACACCGTGTTGGTAATACATTTTTAATTCATTTATTCAATGGGAAAATTCTTATTAGGTGGCAACTGTTCGTAATAAAAAATCCTGTTAATTAATTTGGACGTAAGAGGGGAAACTAATTGGTCAACGAAAGGCAGGGCCGCTCCTGCGCGGGCTCCCTTCCCAGGGGGCCAATGCTCGTGTTTTGACTCCCCGCCTAAATGACGTAGGCTGGACGACTAGACCCTACTCATAAAACGAGGGACTCTAGTCGTCCCTCCTCTTACTCTAGTCGCCCCGGTCCTCTCGCGTGGAGGAGGAGCCGAGTCCTGCTCTCTCCCAACTTGCCTATTACTTACATTGACAAAAATGAGTCCTCCGCTTTCGCCTCCCGAGCATAGGTGAGCCATGTGCAGTAAATGGACTAATATGGATGTGAATTGGAGGTTTGGGAGAATTACGGGTACAATTGGTCTCGGGATCAGGGAATTGCATGGGACGTAATCAAACATCGTCCAAATAGAGGGAGGTTAGAGATAATTATTTAAGAAGAATTTTTTAATTGGATTTTCCATATTCCCACACCGGGGAGATCACACCATAGCTATCTTACCATGGTGTGATCTTTATTAAAGAGATTCCACATGAATGGTACTATAACCTAAATTTTATGTGATCATACTGCTGGATGAAATTTTTCACTAAGATTTTCAACTGAAGATGAGTAGGTACGCCAATGAATGTTCCTCGCGCTGATCTCGCGATTGATCTAATTAGGAGCATTAGGGACATGAAAACTTCTCTCTGTACTCATCGAAACATCATAATAACACACAGAGATATGAATAATTGATTTAACACACCAGTATTAAAGTAAATTAGTTGAAGAAATAAAACCGTCGAAGTCTTAATGCTTTGGACATACCTCAAAGTTCTAATAATATAAAATTTTGATAGTTTTAGTATCATAAAAATTACTGTGGTAAAAACTAAAGATTTCATTGAATCCTGGAAATAAAAAAGAAGACGATGCCTATGAATGCTTTAATTTCAGTTTCATCACAAAACAAAGCAGCAGGGCTAAATAATACACCTCGCGAGAATTGTAGCCATGCTCGTACCCAGTGATTTCAATCATCAGCAAACCTACTTTATTGCACTCCAAAACACGCGTCAAGGGGACAATTTTTAATTTTTCTAGTTTTGCAACGATTTCTTACTTTGGCAAGCATTAATAAGTTACTCTTACAGAGAAACAAAAGCTGGAAATACAGCCGGAATTCGATTATTCCGTAGCAACAAAAGCATTTATCGTTCAGCTGTTCAGAGTTCGCTGTTAAATGAGATCTTCAACAATGGACATCAAGTACTGCCCGCCGCCGGTGCGTGTGCTCTCCGACCTCATTGTATTCAACTTTTCATCGAGGTTAAGTAGTTTGAAACGAGTGGCTGCTTATTCAGAGTAACTGCAACTTGTCGTTTGTGTGAATGGCTTCGATTGCAGAGTTCCAAACCCTAAAGCCTTTTTCACAAGAATGAATGAATTATTTAGTGAATTTATACCTTTATGAACTCGAGAGCTCTTAAACCGCCGAAGGAAAGTCCGGTGAAACAATTTAGCGAATAATATTCAATTTTTTTTAAACTCGAGGGTCATCACAGAATCACTCTCGCATAATAATTTATATTTCCAAAAACAGGTTAAACTCATCCTGAGTTCAGCAAATATGACGGGGCCATAAGTGTATACGGGTTTATTGCCATAGAGTGCATATGACATTTGAGCACTCGAATGCATTGATTTGATAATTTAACTTCACATTGTAGGTTCAATGGGTCATAATAAACCAAGTTATTTTCGTTAGCGTTCGTAGGAACGAGTGCTGAGCGCACTCTCTGTCACTCATTCTCTCCCCACTCACGTACTGCCACAAGTCAATGAAAACACAACAAGAGAGAGAGAGAGATGGACGGAGGGAGATGGACGAAGGCGGGTTCTCGACTCCTTACCCTTTTTGATGGTGGGTGAAATATTTCGAGTAAAGCAAAAGAGAGGACTTTAAAAGAAAGCGCGAAGATAGTTGCTGGTATTTCAATCGCTGTGTACGTACAAGCCCAGAAGACGAAATCCGTTTATGAAGGCGAATGAAAAGGAGAAGAAGTAACGTTGAAATTGGACACAGAATTCGATGCATCAGTTATACGAAAAAAAACACCGCGAATATGAAATGAAGACATCTGTTTTTCCGAACTTCCTTAAATGAGATTTGAACGAAAATTACTGAATAGGTATGCAACGTAAAAAAACAGTTTCGTACCTTAAACTTAAAACAAAAGTGTGTAGTCGTCGTAATATCGTAACTGATTGCCATGCATTCGGCCCCCATTTTATCGGTGTTTTTTTTTACGAAGAATGATAGTCGCAAATGACGCCCACATATTTCGAAAAGTAAAACGGGAAATCTGCAGAGTGAATACGCATCCACCCTTCCCATCCCTCTCTCTAACCCCTTCCTCCAACCTTCCCGAAAGATATTACCCCGCACGTAATCTGACTACTCTATCGTCTCCTCCTTGCTTACTAACTCGGATCAGTGTTTTCTTTTGGTCCCAAGGCTTATTCCCTCTTTCTGTTATCACTTCCACTATGTGCCTCCATCGGTCAATTATTACGCCTCCATCGACCATTGTATTGACGGAGGAAAGCAAACGGAGCTTAAGTGCATATCCACCTAACATTCGAAAACGCCCATTCTCACAAGTTTGAGCGAAGAACTGGATTTAATCAGCTACTTTTGAGTCAATTAATAGGAGTAGGAATTAAAATTTCTAAGTTACTCTCGCTTCCTTAATCTTTTCTGAAAATTAAAACTCTCAAATTAGATTCTGCTCAGCTGAATATCTACGGTTTTCTTGAATTATAAATTTTAATGAAAATAAGGTTACCTATTGGTACACTCTTCAATAATAGAACAAGGGCATACATTTCCTCATTAAAAAACTAAATATATTCTGCGATCGAATGAGTAACAGTTTTAGTTAACTGAGTAAACAGTGAAAGCTTCATTGACAAAAAGTACCTGCGTGCATAATATCCTCTAAAAGTTTGATACATGCAATTAATCATATTTTTCCTAGCCGGAAAAAGTAATATTTTCGAGCAGCCCATTTTGTTACACATAAGAAAAAAAATGTTTGATTAAACTAAGGGATAGTGATGAGATTTTTTTGTTTTTATTTTTCCATTACATTTCTACATCAAATCACACATTCGAACTTTTCCCTTCATAGCAGGTTCCCAAACACACCCTATCATTCGCCACCCCCTATCCGTTATGACGGTCTGTAGGAGGTAACATGCAGCTGTGGGTTTGAACATGTAATTGAAATCAGAAAACCTATTTACGAAATATCTACAAATGTGGATTTTATGCGAGTGATAATTAATAAAGTAAATATAAATTCGGACCCAGTGAAAAACCTCACGAGGCGAAATAATATTATCCAATAATTTGGAAAATTTCCAAAATTCTAATTAAATATTAATGGTCGAGTGATATGGTGGAATTTGATTTTCATAATTATCACCATTTAATCACATTAACATTGCTTCTGAATTTCTCCAACACGCGTACACTTAAGCGATGAATAACAAAGTTACTGCTCTCTGCCACCTTTAGAGTCCATTAAGCCAAAACTGAATCAATCTCGACAATTAGTACCATGTGCGAGTGGAGTGGGAATTGGAAGAATGAAGGGAAAATTCTACCATGCTTTACTACCTGACTGAATAACTGTCTGAAGCTGACTCGACTAACTACCAGCACGTTTCTCGATTAGCGCAAAGTTGAACGCCAATATTTCCTTTGAAGTGAGGATAGATTGAGGTTAGAGGTTTCTAAATGCGAAACATGGGTCTGACTGAGGGAATCCAATCGATGAAAGGCCGTCCCTTGGTATCCCTCATTCCTCCGTTGAGCTCCTTCCCTGCATGCAACGTCATCTTCCTTCGACGTGAGCGTGACGAAAAAAGGGTTTCATAGCATTTCACTTCGTCTGCAAGGGACGTGCAACGTGAAAATTTGACAGGAATCTATGATGAAACGTCCTTCGTGATTCTTGAGATATGAATAAATAAACAGTTTTCTTCAGATTCTCTTCGATCTCGAAATCAAAGATAGCTGCTACCAGATAAGAAAGAACATCACGCTTTGCATTCTTCATGTTTATTATTAATACCTTGGATGTGTACACAGTGCTCATAAAGGCTTTTGGGAAATTTCTAAAAGGCAACGATACCCGAATTGAAGAAGACTGACTTTACTTTTGTTTTTTACCTTGGACATTTTATTTTGAGATTTTGGACGGAAAGGAAATTATCAAAAATTAATTTTTATTCTTCGATCGTGATAGCAATTTTTCAGCATTCCACTCATATTTATTTGATGATCAGTGACTCGTAATTAACAAAAGAACTTGTCTTTATTCTATTACATCAATTGAACTAAAAGTTATTTTAAAGTACATGTATCTCCATAAATCTGCATTACAATGAGACCACATTTTTATAACCACCACCGTCATTTTCGATACCAAAAATAGTTAATAAACTAATAAGCTAACCGTAGTTTATCGGCCAAGGTAGGTTTTTAAATATCAATGAAGTCTTATTACTGCTACTGCCTAATAACTATTAACTCAAATATTTATCCAATTTAATTAACTGATAAAGATATTTGGATAAATTTTGAAGCACAGTGGAAACCGTGTATGATGAATATGGTTGCAGCTAGGCCATAAGGCTAAGGTAAATGAATTCTGTCTCTAATATCATGCACAAATTCTTCCGGAAACAGTGAGCACGCCACGCGATCGTAATGAGCAAACTTTGTCCGATGGGTGCTTTAAAATCCACATCGTGACAAACAGGATCCAATATCCCTTCCCGGTGAACTTCAATTCCTTCCTAACCCTAAAGGCACGGGGCACGGTCTTCGGACCGTGACTTCGCTAAACGATCAAATATAGTTAAGTTTACCGTTTCTGTTCATGCGTGCGTACGCTCGCTCAATGTGCTTTTTTTCTTTTTCAACACAATACGCACGCGTTTTTTGATTCTCCGGAAAATGAAGAGTGATGTTGAGACACGTGGCCCTCTTTATTATACGGAACCATTGTGAGGCTCGCCTCAGTGGTGCCAATCTCTGGAGTTTTATTCCCACAGTAGACGGGCCATCCCACACTCTTCTCCTATCCTTTTCCCAACCTCGCGACCCACACTCCGTTCTCACCTTCCCCCTTCATTTGGAATTATTTTATGGCCAAATGCCTTTGCTATATAGTTCTTCTTTTGCTAGCTTTCCATCTCGCCATTGTATTTTCTGCTTCGGTTAATACTTTTCTTGTACGATATTTTTCTCAGACTTCTCTTTCTCAATTACTGACAAATTAATTCACTTTCCTGTGCAGTGATTCGTCCATTTGACACTCTCTATGTTTTACATATCTTAGCACTGCTCTTTCCCACTACGTTTCTTTCGTCATATTAGTTTCTCGCCTTAGTTTTTTCAATGCAAATAGGTTTTTTATAAATGAATATTAAGACAATTAAAAAAAAACCTTCCGAGTGATATTCGTGCAGCACATGTCAATCCTCGAATCATTCTCTTGCCATCATGACAACCCTATACCAATCATCATGTCCTCTAATGGCTATTGCGTGTGTGTAGGGTGAGATGCAGATGTGGGTGAATTCATCCTCTCAGATACTCCTTACCCCCGACACCGAATTTCCTTGCACAGAAAATCCCTCGCCCCTTCCCCCCTCACTCTTGACCCCTCGCTCCGCTCCCCTTCCCCCCCCCGCCCACCTCTCCCCTCCCCCGGCTCCCTTCACACTCTGCAGAGAAATTTTGCCAAGCTACCTCAGCTGGAAAGTGCCTTTCACTCAGTGAAATTCGTTTATGGACGGGGAAGGGCAAAGGTGGCCCCTCTCCCCCGTTCGGTGGCCAGAGGGAGGGTGATGGGGGAGACGGGTTGGGGGAACGAGAGGGAGGTGTGTGCGGAGGACGAGGAGGCAGAAAACGCTCCGGCGTCTCTGAGTAGGGGGACGGCCGAGATGCCCTGGGGGCATTCTGGCATTCACGGAAGATTTCGACATTGCAAAGATTAGAATGCGAAACCGTGGTGGAATTATTGTTGAATTAAGACGGGATAGCATATATATATATAACTGTAGTTCGTTCAATACTTGCCTTCCATTGGAATTTACCCAATTTTTAAAATGTACATGATTATGATATGGATATCGGTATGAAATTTAAACACATGGTTTTTCCAAATAAAATTACTTTATTCCTTAACCTATGCTTCGCCTTAATGGCCAGGCCACCCTACTTGATGATGACTTCGGAAGAAGAAATCATGGTCGTGGAATAAATTAATCTTTTGTGGAAAAGCAATGTGGTTGAATCTTAGAATGCTCCACTAAGTGACGTCTGAAGCCACACAGATAATCACAGGTAGTTTTTTTCATACTTTCAATAAGAGCTATAGTCCCTCCACCTTCAAATCTTACTACCCACAGTGATCGCCTGCATATAGATACATCTTTATTTCAAATAGAAGACATTTCTCACAGGTGATTACATCTCTCCCATCAGTAGCTTTGAGAACAGAGATCATGTCTACAATTTACGATTGACTGAGATTCAGAGTAGGACGATGACGCGAAAACTCTCGAGGCCCGCGTCTTGGTCAATGAGAAACAATTTACGACCGACCCCCGAACACTGATTCAGTTTGGAGGACTGCTGAGATGAGAGAGAGAGGGACAGGACCGGCGAATGCTTGTGATGTGAAGATCATTAAGTGCAGGTGTGCACGTAGGCATCATCGAAATTATATACATAGACGCGATAAAACGAAGCTGAAGAGCGAAGTCAGCAAAAGCCGTCGCTGCACAAGAATAAACGATATGCCTAATGGACGAGACGCACATTACGACGGGGGTGTCGAGTACATTGCAACACGGCATTACATAAAGGGAAGGAGTAGTACGCAGACTCTAGACGATAAGTTGGAAGGTTTTGAGAATATGTTTGCATCGTGTTTTCATCTTGAAAGTGCTATTGCACGCGTGGAAATTTTATGCCTCATAGAATAAAACAGTGAATTCGTTTACCTGCATTTCAGAAAGGTACGCAATATTTTACAATCTAAATTGAAGACTAAATATGATAGATATTACGGGGGAGGAGAGGAGATCCATTACGGAGGGATTCAATACAAAAAAAAGATGAGAACAGGCGTTGAAAATATTATGAACAGGTTTATTCAGGCATAGCGCCAAAGTACAAAAACAATTTTTTCAGTATGAACTTCAGGGAGGGGTTCGTGACCATTATTAAGAGGCGATAATGGGTGATCGAAAATTGGAAAAGAATCGTGTTTCACAAAATATAATATGTGCATAAATCCCCCAAATACGCATCGATTCCACGACAGAGTAGTGCAGGGTAAGGCGTGGGAGAGGGGGAGGGAGGGAAGCGGTCGGATGAGGATATCAAGTCAGGCTATGAAGGAAACGCGGCGCACTGGGATAGCAGGAGAGGATTGAGGGACGCTGTCGATGATTCAGCGAGTTCGTCGCCATTGTCGATGCGGCGGTGTCGAGTCCCTCTTGGATGCGTTATTTGCGGTCGAGCGACTCCTTTCCCCGTGGCCAGCCACAACCCACCCCTTGCGCCGCAGCCCTCTCTCCGCTATCCTCCCCCTCTCTCCGCTATCCTCCCCCTCCCTCCGCCAGAATGGGAGAGGGAGCGATCCCTGAAGTCCTCTTTTTTTTGAGGTCAGTCGGCTTTGACGGGAGGGTTCCCGAAAGAGTATTTAACGCTCGATGAAAGTGAAACTACCACTAGCCCACTTGGTGCCCCGTTTTCGCCTCTGATCGACCATTGGGAAAGAGTTGAGCCGTTACGCATATTTTTACGCATGGAAAAGTTCCTGACTTGCGGTTTTCCGTAATAATTTGATGTCCTCCGAACTGCATTAATTAGGCAACGTTTATTTTCGGTCTAGTGGCGCAGGGAGTGTCAAATATTGCAAAGAAAGAGGAAATCGACAAAGTTTCCTGAAAAACCTTTTCTCCGTATTTAATAATTTACTCAAAAATGTGACAAAGGAAATATTTACTGTCAGAAATCAACAGAGAATCTGCGACGAAACATTCATGTTTTTTTATTTATTGCGGTGAATGGAGATATAAATAAAGCAATCAATGGTATGACACATACAAACGAGAGTCTAAGTTATTTCTTAACGTATTGATACGGTTTATTAAAACAAAGTTACCCACGAAAAGAGCCATTTGGTTTTAAAATCTCGCGAACGGAGGGTTAAATGAGGAAAGCTTATTTAATTAAGAAACTCATACATTTACCAATGAAAAGATTCAGTTTTCCTGCTAAAATATTCATTTGATTTGCATATAAATAACAATCATTATTTTAACTAACAAAAGTCTACCGGTTAAGGTAGGTTTTTGGTTGACTATTCAAATTGAATAAATAATTCTACATTTCTAAGTTCTACCTAACACGACTTAATAAAGTTACACCACTAAATAACCCTTCACCGTCATTTTCGATATCGAAAATAGTTAATAAACTAATAAGCTAACCATAGTCTATCGGGCAAGGTACCTAGGTTTTTAAATATCAATGAAGTTTCTAAAAAACTCGGGACTGATACACCTACTTAAAAGGCAATATTTTTTTCAGATGCATGAAATGCGTACTCAGAAAACGGTCTTAGAGATAAGGAAGTATTTCAGGCTTTTTCGGCGGATGGAATGTAAATAGAGTTCCAAAATCAGACGCTCCCCATTATGAGCATGGCAGAGTCATCCATCATGACGGCGTTGTTATAAAATTCCCCCCCCCCGAGAACTCTACTTCCGGTTTTAGAGATATCGCCGGACTTCACGCAGCTCTATATTCCGATAGGCGAACTTCAGGCTACGACCAAATGAACGGGGAATTTAATGACACGATGGCCTTTTCCAAAACTTTCCCGTGAGTGGGTACCAATGTTGAGCATCAAATGAAAGGACCGAATTACTGTGTATGCTGCCTTAACTGGTAAAATTTGGCGGCCGCTGTCATTCAATTTGAAACTTGAAACAAAGGGCCGAATTATAGCTCGATGGTTGACAGCGCTGAGTCCCTCGGGGTATTGGAATAGCCTTCACTACAAATAAAATGCGTACAGAGGAGATCAATTTTAACTGCAGGGATTTCATTGAGTGAAAAACGATATGTAAGCCGCATTCACCATTGATGTACAGTTGCCGTTGACCAGGATATCCCGTATTGGCTGGCTCAATTAAATTGAATTAAAACCAAATGAAGAAAAGGATATTAGCGACACAAAATTCAAAGAAAACAAGAGGGCACTGCCAGATAATAAGGAGATAATGTCCTTTTCAATTTGGTAGTTCACTTGATAGCTCCGCTCAGATAAAATATGGATCCAAGAGTGACTGTAAATTAACAGCTAATTATTTATAGGATGGGCACCTGCGTCGAGCTACTATCTTGTAATATCCCATCATCAATGCTGGCACACACCAGGAATGCTCTGCTCGTTGAACAACCATGGTACTTCGATTCGTTTCTAGCGGCGTGGGCTAATAGGAAGCCTGCTCGCTAAGTCTCCATATGGTCGCGGTTTGGATAAACACAGACCGAGTCTCTTGCACTATCGATTCATAAATTTTGCTGTAAGTAACTGTAAATAATGTTACAGACCGTAGGAACTTTTTCATAGCTTGGTCCATAATTCTCAAAAATTTTTTCCCACACTTAAATCAAAAAAACTCAGTTTTGACTAGTATTTCCTTCGAGTCCACAAAAAAAATGATTTCCAAACTCTCTGCAGCGCGGGTTAAAAGAGCAATTCAGAGCATTCGCGGCCCCTGTTAAAACTTCTGCACGACTTGGATCAAGAGAAAATATTTACCTAACGGGTGCACATATGAGCTCCTACCTCAAGCGCACTCCCTGCATGGCAACCTTTCGGGGTGGGGGGGAGGGGGGAAGGGGG
>LYUA01000039.1:1970762-1983398 GCA_002093875.1 Calopteryx splendens | reverse complement strand
ACTCTTTTATATCCCAACCCCCGCCCACCTCCTCCCACTCTCTCCGCATGCCCTCATCCACCCACTCCCGTCCGCCCCCTCCTCCCTCCCTCCCGCTTGGCTCCACGATCTTTCTCCGTCGCTTTTAATCCCAACTTGTTGCTCCGCCCGCCTCAAAGGCCTTAGCGACGCCTCCCCCCCTCCACCTCACATTCCTCACCACCCCCACCTCACGCACCCTCCATTCCCCCTCATTGCTCCATTCATTCTTTTACGCGTGCACGGTCGTCCGTCGGCGGGGAGAAGAGGGCGCACTCGCCGGCAACAAGGTGCCCCGCGACGCAATATTCGGAGGAGGCAAGGCTACGTAAGTCCCTATAACTCTTCTACTTCACGCAGGTGGGCACTCCTGCGCGCATCAATCACTGATTGGTTCGCTCCACTTCGTTCCCTTTTTGGCTAGCCTCTTCATTTCTTCGTAACCGCCCACGTTTTATGCGTAAGTCGGATTGCCTGCCTGACGTACTTCATTATTGGCCTTCCTCTACATTCATTACCAACCATCCTTCCTTCTATTATTGTCTACAGACGACTGTTAGACTAGACTCATAGGCACGCCGATTACTCTCCTTTTCACTGTTTTCAGTGATAAAATTCTTTCCTCCCCAAATCTACGAAGGAATTCTTAATCGGCAATTCACTCCTTCGATTAAATCTTAATCGTTCATATTCATAACAATTCCAGTGTTTCTAGTCTTTGTTCTTTTTCTGTCTTTACTATCCATTCCTTGCTAACATAAAATAGCATGATCCACGATTTGCATCAACGAAATGTTTCTCTACTTCCTAGCAGATATTTCTAGATGTTGGTAAACCTTTCTACAAATTGCATGCCTCTATGTGGCTGAGGTACTATGCTCACTGAATATTCGGTCGCCCCAGCCACCTTCATCAATGTGAGGATAGACACACTACTGAAGGACTATGAGTGTGTATCTATGTATATTATAAATATTTTATATCCATCACTTCTGCTGGAATAGTTATTAGTTATCTGTCGCAATGACTTTATTAGTGTCGTCTATGATAGCATGTCCCACCTTTACTTTAAAAAAAGTCAATTCTTCATGATAAAAAGTAATAAATACAATTATTTAATAAAAAAAATTGTTATCCGTAATTTTAAGAGCGCTGAACTGACATGTTTCCAATCATTGATTAAATATCTTAAGTGCGACTTCTCACCTGATATTTTCGATTAATTTCCGCTCGAGAGAAGACATGAGCTTCTCTTGTCAAATTGGTCGTCGTGACGGGTCGGAGGCGTTTTATAAGGTTAGCTGTCCTACGCACCAACTTTTCAACTCAGCTACGTAGCGACGGGATTGAACCGAAATCTTTTGATTCACTAACTTACGTTAGAATAAAAGGAACATAACCTAAATCTGCACCTAAATATTTTCCTACGAGCTGACATGGACGCAAATGGTAGGCGGTTCTAAGGTCAAATGGCAGGGCTTCAGACAAAGAAAAATTCGTGATTTGACTATGAAACTTAAGAAAAAAATTCGGCTATGAGGTTTTAGATTATTTTGGAAATAGTGTAAATTATTTTGCTTACTTATTTTTTTATTGTTGCGATCACAAAATCTGCATGAGAAGACGGATTCCTAACATTTAATGTTCGATATCCTAATTCCCTTAAATTTTATCTTAATCAAGGGCCTCGACTTTCAATGTAATATTCCTCGGTTTCAGCATTAAACTCTTTTGATTTTCATTTCAGTGAGTTGTCACTCAGCAAATCTAAGGGCCTCGAGCGGCTACCATTCTAAGCTTTCCAAAACTTCTTTATTGTTTTGTTATTTTTAAAGAATACTCATCCTCGTAATTTTTTTCCAAATGAAGGGACTTTCATTCGCGTAGTTCCGTAATTAAATCTTTCTATGCCGAGCCTCAAATGATGGGGGGTATTATTGCGTTAAGATCTAGCTTATACGACTGACCTACTTTCTGCTACTAATCTACTAATCAGTTTTATTAGAATATTTTTCCACTATTCGTTTGATAAGCTGTTTTAATGACGTGAGCGTCATTAAAACAGCTTATCATATATTTTTAGATTATTTTCCTCAGGCATTCTCTTATGTTAGAATGGCTACAAAGTATTTCGCCTGGCTGCGCTCATACCTATCTGTCCTTGTTTATAGGTATTTAGGTCAAGACAATTTTCCTGAACCGAGTGTTATTTTCAGTTTTAGCTGATGGCATTGATATCGCAAGTCACTATCGACTGCTACTTGCACTTACTTACCCGTGCGCGGCTTATGTATGTGTTTCTTTGAGCCCACATCAAAACATACAAATCACTTCCTCAATCGAAAGGACACATTCACATTCCCTGACGAAAAACAGTTCTCCGTTCTTTCCTCATTTTATCATTTTTTTCCACAATAGGTAATTGATGGTTAGGTGTAGCCTATACGCAGAAAAGCACTAACTAAGTAATTTTTACCAAATAAGTGTATGTTATATAGTGTATTACACAGAAATGTTTTTTTTCTTTCAAGAATCATCGAATGTACTCTTTAATCTCGACTCCCTTCATAATTCAGTAATCTAATTCACTAATATCTCGTCTTTGATCAATTTTTGGATCAAATTAGTTCTTTTTGTGTTCCCCTTATTCATTACAAAATTGGCTCAATTAGCGTCAGAATCGCATTTCGTCATCGAACGAAACTTTCGTAGCGGAAACGTAAAAATAATGAATAACATCCAGATTTTGAAGCGATTTCCTGCACTGACTCCTTGGTTATTTGTTTTTCGTGGGTTTCAGGAATTGATGGAAGGACTGGCATCCGTATCCAGGTTATTATTTTTGCCCCAAAAAACAGATTTTTTTAACCAATGATTGCAGATTACAATGATTCAAATTTCGCTGTATGCGAGGTCCTATACGATTTGCTTAGTATTAATAAACTGTGTTTTGTCTTGCAGAAACATATTGAGAGTGCTTGCACCCTAATCTTTTAGAGAATCATGTAAATATTTCAATAGGTTCGAATCAGTCGAACCGCGGTTCACTATCACCGTGTAATCGTGCTTCCTTAACTTTAAAGTCCGTGCCGCAATCGAAATTATAGAGTATAGCATTGTTTTTGGACTTCTTTCTGCCGTGAAGTATAGGGGGAAGGATGGAATGAACGCGGTACATTTTTACGCCTCTTGAGTGACAGCCGGTGGAGAGATAATCTTGAGATGGATGACTTCGGGAGAGAGTGGGCTAATTGCTGAATTAGATCCCGTTCTTGTAATCATCTCCTCAGCTCTGTCTTTCCCTGCCTGACAGCACTAGCATTACAGTCCCCCCGTCTCGCTCTATCGCTCTGGTAAGTGGACATTGTCATGCTCGTTGAAGTTTAGAATTTTTTCTACAGAACCTCTGGTGCCGTTTGGAAGCTGAGAACTGCCGCATTTATAAGTGTATGACTAAAAAATACTTCGACTAGATCTAGCTGTAGTAAAATTGTATTCTCCATTATAATTCCATTTTAATAATTTCTTAATGAAGTAACACTTGGGTAAATCTATGCACTAATTTACATTGCTTTTAGCCCGTACGACCTCTTCGGTCATTTTTACTGCTGTAGATGCGTATTTTTCAGTATGAAATAGAGACGGATTCAATAAAATATATTGAAAAAAGTATATCATAATTTTAGTGGTTTTTAGTAGGAACCACTAAAATTATGATAATATGTATTCAAGGTATTTGGAGGAACGACGGGGTTCACATTGTCGTTTCATGTATTTTTTTTAATGAATCTGTAGTGAAGATATATAAAACATCAAATGCTGCATAATTAACTATCACCGAGAAGGTTAATTTTCCACCGTTTGCAGTATGGTAGATAGGAAGAGTATTAAGTTCTCATTCTAGGTGATACCATTTACATGTGGGATATGGCCAATTGCGACACATAATAAGGGTGTATCCTATGTGCGGTGGTGCGAATATGGTACTAAAACTGAATTTGGATGTCAAAAGTACTCAATTTTACAGTATATTCAACCACAAGATGAAAGTGAAAATATCCCCTCAGCACTCCACATTTAGTCAAAGCACACACCTCTCAAAGACTCGAGATAGGTCTTCCTGTCACATATAATGGGTGGAAAATTACGGCTGGTCGGGAATGAATGAGAAGAGCAAAGGTAAATAGAAGCATTAAACATTGGGTCGAAAGCACGCTTTCCTATCGATTACAACCGTAAGTTGGTCGAGGGGCTTTGTGCATTCCGATGACCCATAGAACTTTTCTGTCGGGAGCAATGATAATTGCTCCTGATACCGCCACCCACGTCATATAGATAGATCAAAGGATAGGAGCCATACGCAACACGACCCACGCAACATCTGTGACACCTCAGTGAATATTCCGTAAAGGTGTCTCACCCCAGTGAGCACCCATTTAAATGATATCACGTCAAAAACACTTTAGAACGCCAACTAGAAGCCGCTTACGTAGTTATTTTCCGGGCGTAAGTGCCAAAAGATAGTCATGGGGTGAAAGAGGCGCATAGTGTAGGTATATTATTAACTAGAGGAAATAACTGGGAAGTTCCTGGAAAAAGTAATATAAATGATGGAAGGGAACTCATGGTGGTGGAAGATCGGAGTGGGGTAATAGTTTGATTGGGAAACAAGGAATGGACACAGTGCAAAACAAGCGAGTTTTGCGAAAGAGAGTGCTAAATAATAGCCTACACCTGGTTAAAATCCCATAACAGGTGCTAGTGCACTGAAAATGCCGGAGGATACAAGAAAATACCAATTGCACGTTATCCTATGGCTAGATATAAATTTAGGAACTGCGTCATTAAGTTGGATAGATTCACGGTAGCGGATGGAGATTCGGATCATAATTTAGTAGTTGTGAGGTTTAACATAGGATGCAAATGAATTAAAATGGGAAGAAGGGTGTGACAGTGGAATACATAATCTTTAACTGGAATTAAAAGGACGTATACCAAGAAGCATTTAATAAAATTCTCAGTAAAGTTGAGAGCACGAGAACTATATAGGAAAGGTGCAAAGAAATTAAAAACTGGATGAGCTGGAGATGAACTCGTGGGAAAGGGAAATACGAAAAGAGTGAGGAAGAAATATACTGGAGGAAAGATGATAAAGAAAAAGAGTTCGACTCCCGGATTGCATATCGGAAATATTCGGAAATTCATGTTCTAAGGTCCGCAAACATTTTGACTAATTTCTGAATATGTCTGTTGGCATGCATGAAGTGGGAGTTTGGGGACACGGTAGAAAAAAAAACCTGAGCAAAACGAAAATTTATATTTAATATTTTCATTAAGAGCAAGATTTAGGTCAAAATCGACCCATTTGAAGTGACCGCTTCGGCACTTTTACTTACCATATGTACGACGTAGTAAATGGGAAAGTATTGTGAAGGTGTAAAGTAATCGCTTTCTGGATTCCAACGGAAATGCATGTTTTGAGGTCCCCTGTACGCTTATGACCATTTTTGGAATGATGCCTATATTAGGTTTTTTGTGCGCATGATAATTCAAAATGTGTTCATACTGCAATGGGTAAAGCAAGCTTTTAATAACTTAGTCGGTTATTATTAGACATTTATACATTTCGCACACTTGACGAACGATTGAAAGGAACCTTAAGAAAAAGAATTGTGTACTATTAACTATCTGAAAAGTCGTTTAATTGAGGAATGGTTTCGTATATTGATTGCTTTAAAAATAAATTCAAATATAATGTAACCTCAATGCTAAAGTAGAAGTATAGAAAAATCCATGCGTTGGCGGCATTAAATTATTGTAAACTTGCGACTGTAGAACCCTCTCCAAACAAATCATTTAAAGGCAGCGAGAGATGTTAGAACATTTTTTTATTAAGACCGATATGAATTTCAGTATGTGTAATGAAGTAATGAAGTGATGAAGTACCGTTTTATTTTTCTCATTAAAAAATTAAAGAATTGAATTACTGGTGTGGGACATAAATCATACGGATAAAAGATTGAAAACCTCGCAAGAAAATTTCATTCGCAGTTAGAATATATACTGTCTCCGCAGAATAACTCTAAGGTTTAGGAAGAATCGGTTTGGGTTTAGGAAGGATATGTTTGGGTTTAGAAAGGATATGTTTGGGTTTAGTACTGGCAGAAAAACGCGTCAAGCCAATAAATACGGACACTAAAATAAAGTAGTGTAGAAAAAAGACAGGATAATTTTGTTTGCTTTATGGGAGTAAGGCCTTCGACAAGGCACAGCTGATAAATCAAAGAAAAATATAGCAGAATACAAGTGTACTGGAGGAAAAGTGACTAATTCGAAAACTACTCATAAATTAGTCTCCATAAGTAAGGATAATGGATGGAGAATTGGCATGAGCACATGCAGGCGTGAAATAAAGACTGTTATCCAATATCAACAGTGTTTTTTTATATAAACGCCAGAAATTGATAAGAGACGAGTTTGAGGTAGTTATGAAGTTGGGCGTGGAGCTGATTAAGTCAGGTTTGCGATTGCTAAAGTTTTAGTTATCCAGTCTGCCAGGGCAGAAATGAATTGCAGTCATTATTATAAGGTATCAAAAAGGTTAAATGTGTGACGTATTTTGTGAAGATAAACAATAAAAAACGAAAGTAATTATATTCTTAAGAAGTAAGAGGGTTATGTTAATTACTTAGCATAAAAAAGTATTTTTATTATTTATTCACTAAGTACTTTTTTAAGTAGATGGAATAGATTAAATGCAATGGATCAGTGGAGATGGTCAGAGAGGAATAGAGATTATATAAGATTATATATAGTATGGAATAAATGGAAATGGGGATAATTCGGAAAAGGTAGAGAAAGTGAATGAATGAGATACTAAAAGGCTGTAGGATGCTTAAGGTGTTCAGAGAAGCGGTTATATTGGGAAAGCAAGATAGAGGGATGAATATAATAGGCATCTTGAGAAGTGAAGAGAGAATGAGATGGGATGTTTGTACCCGATGATGATGGGAATCAGAAAATAGGAAGCCAAGAAATGGTTCATCATGGGACCAAAGTTTTAGTACCTCATCCAATAAGCAATAGGCAGTACAAATATTAAACTTAGTTTAGAGGTCACAACGCAACAATAAGATACAGAGAGAAAGAAATGCTATAGAACAATTCTACCTTCCTCGAAAGAGTATGCCGGCATTTCGGAGATGGAAGTCATCAAATATGGGATTTAATCAGTCTGCTTGATCCTCAACAGAACGAGATTAATAACCTTGTTTTATACGCATTCATTTTTTCACATCCTCGTTTTTGCTATTAAGAAAAGTTAATTCTCCGTGACATTTCTTCAGAAAATTTATTATGGTGAGGTTATTGGATCCTGTATGTATTTGGATGCCTATTAGAAAGTTAAAACTTCAAGTAAAGATTTCGTAAAATAGAGGATTTCAGATAAACATCCGAATGGAGAGGGTGATGAATAATTAATTTGAGTAATTTGTAAACTGTTTACGCTGATGCAATTACATTTATTTTCCATGGTGCCATTCACAGTTTCCGATGAAATGAAAATGTAACCCTAATTAAAATGGCTTCAATCCAAAGGTCATTCAAGGAAGGGGGCAGTTCCATTTTTAAAAAATCCCCCTGCAGTTTCCAAGAAATTTCAATGTACCATTAACGTCATGACTTATATTTGTATTTTTAAAATACTATGGCACGTTTTAACCAAGAGCAATCCAAGTTCATCTCTGCTCGTTGTCTCAATCTCTGTTCATTTCCTGATTTCACCGTTGTTAGAATTCCGCCAGAAGGACATTAATAGTAATCCATGACCAAATTGGCCAGCTGATGGCCAATATACTGCTCATCAAACTTATAACCCACAATTACGGATAAATTCATTAACTAATTATTTATGACTACTGATCAATGATAAGAATTGATCACCGCTCAAGTGGTTAGGAATCAACCAAGAGTGGCAACAGACTTCTGAGGATTATGTACTTATTTATCACCTTCTTGTGTCCTAAATTTCATAATCAAATTGCAAACTGTCTGAATTGCTGAGGGGATCTTCGCTACTCAATGCCCCTGTTTCGTCTTGAGGGGAAGTTTATGTTAGATGAGGTGTAGATTGTTAAGGACAATTATAAGACTAAATAGGCTTCGAGCGACACCCGCCGATCCCGTTCTCGGGTGCGGTTCGCAGATTGAGATCTTTCGGATACGGCTTCGGCCATCCGCGCTGCACACACTCATTCTGATTTCGAGCAATGCACTTGCTGCACTTAATAAGCACTCGGTCACCCACATGTCCCCGAGCCTAATTGACTCCTTCCCCGCTCATCATCCATCCCACTTTCCCTCCTCTTCCTTCTAACCCCTCACTACCCTCCATTCCTCGCCCTCCACGCATTTCTCCCCCCACCTCACTTCCGCCACGCCATTCCTCCCCTCCGCCCCGCACTCCATCTCACCTCCTCCCACTCCCCATCCCGAAATAGTCCGCGGTCGCGTCCAGACATCACCTGACCCCTTCTCCTTCGCGCAGTGGGATAGGGCAATGGGATAGAGAGAGAGAGAGAGAGAGAGAGACGCGAGGGAGGCGAGAATGAAGTCCCTCCCACCTCGCGTGGGCGAGAGACCATGTGACGGCGCGGCGGCAGTTCGGACCGAAAGTCCCTGTGAAGGGCGGCGGGAGAACCCGCGGGGTCTAAAGAGGCCCTCGACTGGACCAAGATGGGATGACCGAGGGTTCTCGCGGAATGGCGACGTATCGACATCATATCGATATAATTATATTATATTTGGTCACAATGGCCCTTTCGATGCATGAAGAATTTGCAGATACCAATTTTGGAGGTGCGTAGAACATCGACGATTCACGACGCGAAGATAAAGATCAGTGCCGGAATACGACGATATATGATGTACATTTAGGTGATATACATGATATGAAATACATTTAGGACGTAGGATTAATACCAACCCCCTTTGTAGAAAAATAATTTGAACTTTAAGAGAACACAGTAATGAGCTGGAAGGTTGGTTTGATAGGTGAGGGTATAGGTCACCCAATACTAAACCCATCGGCGTTTAAAAATTACACACCGGGGGGGGGGGCAGTTCTTTTCCTTGTGCTCTATTTTAATTACTTAATTAAGCAGTAATTCCTCGCAAAAGCCCCCGTGGTATGCACACTGGTGTGGCTTCGATAGACGACATCACCTAATTTATGCGGCTTTATTTATTTAAAATCAGGAAGTATTAAAAATATGTGGTTTTATGATCATTTAATCTATCTGAGAATTAAATTACGTAAAATGATCAGAGGTTAATTTAAGTTTATTTTCTTGATGCCTGTATATTGCGATCCCCGAAAGGCATCACATTGGCATATTTTATATTGAAGGAATCGAGGAATTTAGGAAAACGCCTAGTTGTTGTTAACCTATGATTTATTGTATTAACTTATGATTCACCTCCAGAATTTTCGCCTATGTCTCCAGAAAATAGGGCTTGTTGTCGAGGTGTTTAGGACCAAACCATCTGATAGGCAATAGTGCTATGCACTTAATTGTGTAATATGGATAATATTCGTATTTAATAGAATGCGTAGGTGCAAAGGAAAATGGCATACCGGAACGACATCAACAAATTTCTATATTTTATGAAAGCATTCAATTTCTAAGGTGATTACCGCGAAGATAACCCGAAGTTCCCGGGGCGAACCCGGGTTCGAATTAGGGATGCAGCCACCGGATCCAAAAAAAACTGGCTGTAGCGTGCCTCCTATTTAGAGAAAATATGCTCAAAGAATATGAGCAAGCAACCGGAAAAAAATCTTATGTAAAATCATTTTTACGTACTTTTTCTTCATGTATTTTCATTAAACTTATGATAGTGAATAATTTAGCGCTTTTAACATCCGCTGTATATTTATGTAAGGATAACTATTCATATTAAGTAATGCGTTTTTCAATTTGTAAGGTATAGCAATAGGTAAGTATAGCCAGTACTGAGTAAATATATTTTCAAATGGAAATATTTAAATAAATTTAGGAGATCTGAAATGGGAAAGACTGCGAGAGATCGAGGCGAGTACAAAGATTAGATGTCACATATGCTGGGCCATAGACCAAAGATCCAGCATGGAGAAACGGATTCGGATAGATACCCTAAACGGCAAAGGATGACCTCAATTACCAATGGTAAAATTAAAATTGTGATGGAGAGAATAAACATTGGCAAATATTCTTTCCTGATTCGTAACCCACAATGACCAGAATTTAATCCTTTTCCAAGGTCTTTTGAAATTCATTTATTTTTTTCATTGTTCTAGAAGTGTAAGGCTATTTAGACGACAACGAAATTATGTATTAATTTTAAGTGTTCATCCAAATCTGCCTCTGATTGTTAGACTGGTACTAAATATAATAATCCTTCCCATAAAAAACAACTGACTTCAAAAGATTCGATTAAAAAATTCTAAAATTTATTCACGGAATTAATCAAGTTTTAGCACCATACGCATATTTTAAGATACTGAAAGTTTCTCCCAAATCTTCTTCCAAAATGTCAACCAAGTGTTCAACTAAAGTTATTTTCGTATTTTAATTAGTAATAAAGATATAGGTATATTTAGCATATTTACAATGTATTGCTAAACGAAGAAAATAAAAGTTTCGCAAGAGAATGAGTGAAGTCAAATTTTGCTGATTTAAGTTTGATTCGTTCTGCAGGACATCGACTGCAGCGGAGAACTTTGGAGCACTTACCCATTCCCGAAATGAGAGGCAATACGTTATGAAGCTACAGGTTGCGTAGGATATGCTGGCATGAATTTTTAAACTGACGGAATCTTTTTCACGAATTCTCTGTTCACGTTTCGACCGTTTGAAGAGCCCAAACTGGAGGACGAGGTTAAAAACAACCGACGCCGGAAAGAAATAATGAGTGAGTATTCTAAGTCCAGCGGAGAGAGGGATAGGGAAGAGGGGCTTGAACCCGATTCCTATGGCTAAGGATCATCGGAGGCTAGAACAAGCGCCCCTCGTTATACGCAGTCACGTGCCTTCGCCATGACATGATTCCCAAAATAAAAACTGCACGCATTGTAAATGCACCTCTGATGAAACAGGAGTGTTTACAGTTCATTTTATACGCACATCACTTACACTTAAAAAAAAGATCGACGGTAGTTAGTGGTTAGTTCAAGTGATGTTTTTTCAGTCAATACAAGGTGCTTGTTCGATCAGATCGGCTCGTGTTCGTTCTTTATTTTACCAATAAAAATTAATACATTTACTTTACGCTTCGATTTCATGGAACTAGTGTCACATGAGGGATACCTGTGCATCGAACCACGGGGGAGAGGGGATGAGGAGGAGGAGGTAGGTGATGATAGGGGGAGTGGTTAGTTTTGTTGGTTCGTGGGCGGTGCTGGGGAGTCACCAGGGACGATGGAGGGGGGAGGATGGCAGAGCAGCTGGTGTGGTCGAGGACGAAGAAACAGAGATTGCGCGCTGATATTCGACGAACGATTTGGAGGCGAAGACTACGACGAATGTTGCACGAAGTGGACGTAATTTGTTTATTTTTTTGCCGAAATATTTGGAGCCGATGTGTCCAACACATTGGTTATTGGAAACCGTGTGATATGTGGGACGGTGTGTCGTGTTTCAAACTGGTGGTGGGCGGCATACATCGCCCACGCAAACAAGGCATTTCTGTGTGTACAAGATTTAAGGTTTGAACCTACGGTGATGAAGTGCTTATGGAGTAATATCTACGGTACTTTACGGAGAAGTGTTATGTAGACAATATGCGCGGTAAGTAGGACTTGAGGGGCTCAGAGAAAACCAGAATCTGTATTATCCTGGTCACCAAGGGACCCACGGGTTAGAGTCCCAGCCGACGAGAGGGATACAGAGCTCGCCTCCATACAGAGGTTCCCTCCGCCCGGGTTTAACTTAGGGTCGGGAACACTGACTGAAAAAAAATCCGCCTCAAGAGGGATTCTAATTTGTGCCGCTGGCGTAGGAGGACAACGCTCTTCTTATCACATCAATCTGGTCCCTAAAAAGTGAAAGCATATGCGCGGGATAAGGAATATCGTGAATGGGAACTAAATTGTTTAATGAAGTTTGGCGTACGCACAGTGTGGAGGGGGGCGACTACTCTCGCATCAAAATATGTGAAAATGACGGTCATTTGAACACATTTGGAAGGTGTTGCGCAAAATGACACCAGTGTGGAGAGCGGAATAAAACACACATTGCGTTTTCATAAATGAAGATGAAGTCAAAAGGTTTAATCCAGAAGGGATAGTATTCAATTATGATCTGAAAACTCTGCAGCCATTGAGAAAAAAATGACACACAAACCACTTTTTCAAGCCCGTCAAACGTTCATGGAATGTGAAAATTCTTTAACATTTAAAAGTTTAGTAATAAACTATTTGCTTTTAATCTCATTCATTTGTTTACATAAGGGGGTATATTGTAATTCAGTGGGTAGGATATTTTAACCAGTCTACTAGATGAACTTAAATGGGAATCATTATCCGATCGATTAAAATTTAGACTTAATCTCCTAAACAAATTCCAAGGCAGTATTTTC
>LYUA01000039.1:1933324-1945121 GCA_002093875.1 Calopteryx splendens | reverse complement strand
GTGCCTGCTCTCTCCTCGACACCCCTTTTTCCTCCACGCGGCACCCGATGGTGCCCATTCCCCCCCCCGTGTCCCCCCCCTCGAAACCCTGCCTGACACCTTCCAACCCCCCTCCGGAGCTCTCTCCCGCCCCGCCCACGCCCCCTCGGGCGTCGGGCCCCTCATCCAGGGCCACCCCAGCTTCCCTCCCATCCTCTTTGTTTTCGTAATCTGTTTATGTTCATAGCGCGCCGGAGTGTCATATTCCCTTCGTTATTGCTATTATTTAGTAGACTAACGGCTAGAGATAGGTTTCGGACGGTCCCTGAAAACTATTACACACAGCCGTAAACTTCCAAAGCACTTCTGCATGATATGAACATCTTTTGTCCTACTCTTATTCACCTCGTCACTCTTCCTTACTTTTGTGTTTCCCACAGAAATACAATAATTTATTACAACGAGTTACATTACACTGCAGCATGTTCAAGTAACGTAAACAACCCGAAGATCATACGACGGTAGTAATTGAAAACAAATACGATGTAGCATGTACCACATAATGAATGAATTTCCTACAGCTACTTTAACTACTCTGTATCGTTCTCATGTGATATACCAAGTAGAGATGCACTGGTTGATGGGTAATTGGGAATCGGAAATATCGACCCTTTTACTGATTAATCGGAAATCGACCTTTTTCCGAATCCAGTGCCTGGTTCTCATTAAATTTAAATTCTATAATATTTTTTGCTATTTCATCTCTATCATTTGAATCATCAGTTAGTTTTGCGAACAGGCTGAATTTCAGCAATAATTTAATTTTTTCAATTTTACTCAATTTTTATTTCTAGCTGCTGGGCTACTCTTCGTTTCGACTCCGATCAGAAACTGGCTTTAAAAAAGGATTTCATGCTTTAAACCTTGATATGATTTCATTTTTCCTCCACGCGGAAAATTAATTACTGTATTATTTTCAACAAAAACGTGGGTGTTAAAGCTAATAGGTTATTATTATTATTTCTTTTATTAAAAATATGATTACATTTAGGTAAACTCTGCAAGAATATTTAGGAACTCATAAAAATTGACTATTTACCGATTTCATTTATAGACGATTTCCCTGCCTTCAGAAATCTTCCCTTTAATCAATTATATTCTGCATAATGGTACCAAATTATTATTTCAATTTTGATAAGGTAATCGTTTATTCCATGTTCTCCTATTTATATCCCATAAGGATTCCCTATGATTTGCAATATCACGATCTATGTCAAAATACTGTATATTTCTATATAATTTTCAAACATCCATATAATAGCAGATTCGTTTTCCACATGACGCTAAATAATCTTCAAACGTGTTTTAAAACAGGTAATTTGATGATAAATATTTTCCTTTATGATATTCGTTTTTCCCCAACTAGTACCCGGACAACTTCAATTCCGTAGCTTTTATAAGACACTTTTCATCCTAGTTTTGTTTCATTTACCACCAATTACTGCATCCTCATTTTTGACACATCAAAAAATATGTGCTATACTAAGTATATGGGAAAACTGCTTTGCTACCTATTCCAAGTATTGTTCGAGTCAATCCCCCAGGCCCTAATGACGACACAAGTAAAGCAATGACAACATTTTACCGATACTTGAATTTTTAATTAAAGTATTTTGAAATAATAGCCTGGTACTACACCACAATGATGGATGCTGTGCCAAGCAACCAACCTCTGTTTGTTCATCATTTGTAAGCCAAGATCGGTGGTGTAAGACGATCCACTCCGTAAAAATCTTGACTTACGGAGGAATATTGCGGTGCGATGATAAAAATAAAAGGGATTTTTTTATTAATTCCAAAATATACCGCTAAAATTACCGAGAATCTTATTTACCCACGGGTATTATATATAATACATAGGTACAGCGTATTTGTGTTGTATCATGGAGAAACCAGGAAATATCGAGTCACAGTAATATTATGAATGAATTAACCATTGGTAAAACTTAATGAAGCATCATAATACCTATGTAAAAGTCAGCAATCTGCCAATTAATCGGATATTTCCCGATAACCTAAGGCCGAAAATATGTAATCAATCAATTTGCTCATCGGTGCATCTCTAGTACCAACACTTAACAAATGATAATGAAGATCCTAAATCTTAGCGAAAAAGGTTGTAATATATCCTTTTACACCGTTTGGAAAAGCCTAAAATCTTTAACTTTTGCAATTAGAATGGAATTCCACATAGTATCGGCCTCGAGCATCAGCCTCATACTTTCCACCCCCATTCATGCCATCTAAAATGGTTCTTCTCTTCGTCCCTCTCTCTCTCTAACCTATATTATTTCTTCCTTTAGCCACAGCCTTTCACAATCCACCTCTAAACGCCTCATCCCTTCATTTCTGCCTTCTACGAATTGCCTGCGTCTCTGCGAATTTTAAACCTAACTCTTCCTGGGAGTCCAAGCGATGATTTTTGTACCCAGCTAGATAGTGAAAAGCATTTCCTACGCTTTTTCAAAAATGAGCCAACATTTCAAACGCAAGTCAGGATTTATTAAAAAAAATAATTTTCTATCTTGTGGACACTAGTTTAAACCAATAAAATCTCTGCGCTCGCCATGAGAAAACTTTTCATTTTGTTTCCATTTGTGTTGAAAATCAGTCGTGATTCTAAAATTTCAACATTTGGTATGCCTGATCATACAATGTGTCCTACATTACCATCACAACGGTTTTGGAGGGAGAGACACCGAAGTATATATACGTTTTTCACCACACGGTACTGATACATAAAGAAATATTTTGGTCGATTTGGCAAACTGAATTTCTCACAATTATTTGAAACTTGCCGATGAGTTTTAAATATACAGCTGTTTAATTCATTACTATTTTTGCTTATTTATGCGCTTAAAATGTCATAAGAGTGCTTACTCAAACTAAAATTGAACTTGAAGTCGGTTATATTGGCAGTTAAGTAGTATGGATCGATAATTATACAAATGCAAAGCATTAGCCTTGAATGTTCACATTTCATGCACCTACCTAAGTGTTTATTCAAATGCATCACGTTTTACGTGAATCGGTGAGTTTTTTCCTTCTATCAATGCTTAAAAATTGACATTTTCAGTTCACACATGTATTCGACCATAGTTTCCGTTTTAACTTATTTTGTACCACGTGAGATTTAGCATCTGGACTAAATGTGACCCTGCTCGTGATGAACACGAAACGCCTATGTATATATTTCGTGGGACCTCCCGTCTGGGAACAATAAAGTTTTTTTCCATTCCTCCCACCTTCCTCCTCCCACTCCGACGCACGATCAACGCCCCTTCCCCTCCCTCCCCCGCCCCCCTCGATCCCTACTCCTTTCGGGGGAATCTCCTTTTCGGGGGAAGTCTGCCCCTTCGAAAAAGGGTCGTCGGCAGTTTGTGCGGTGGAGGGGGAAGGAGGGAGAGGGGGGGGGGGTCGAGAGGAGTTTGAGAGAGAAGTCGTAAAACGGGGGGAGTAGTTTAGGCCCCATCCCACGTCTCTCCCCCTCTCCTTCATTTCCGATCGCCATGTTGGGAAGCCATGTTCCCGAGACGTCCCCCTTGAGCCCCTTAAGAGATTATGATGCTGTAATCATTAATGTTATGTCCCAACAGATTTTCGGTTCGTGGGTTTTTATGGCGTCACATAGGTGTTCGAGTCCCTCTTTATGATTTACTCATGGGAATCCTCGATGGTGCCTCTTTCACGTTTGCTAAATACCGGAATCTCAGGATGCGGCATTGACACGCTCGACCTTTGAACCTGGAAGGTGAAACGTGAGCGACAAGGCCATTTACGAGTGCAGGTATTCAACCGGCGGCGGATGTATAGCGATACTTTCTCAAAAGTAACTCGTGGTTCTCATAGGTGATAAATTACATGAAAGCACAAGGTTTTACCTGCCTGATATAATACGACATCTCCTAAAAATAAATATAACAGCAGCGAACATAAGGAAGAGTGTGGGATAAGGATAAATTTCAATGCATACAAATAACTTGGTATAGTAAATGGAACTCAAGCTTTATTAATTTAGTCTGCGATAGCGTGCGTGGTTAACATAACCGGACACACGATTCTCTTTGCCACGTTCACGGATACAATGGACAATTTGTTTATACCGACCACTACAAAAACTATATAAATAATGTTGCGTTAATGAGAGGATTTCACGTTATAACGAGGTATCTAAACCAATTATTAATGATGCAAAACGCTTTAAAACCGAATAGAACAAAAATAACGGCAATGATGACTTTCAATTAACAATGTGTGTTTGATAATACATCTACTATCGTTAGGTGTTTTGGATTGAAGATATGATAATAAAACTTCCTAGATTTAATGGACATTTAAGTTAAACTCTACACGCACCTTCAAGTATTGCCACTATTTCGTAGCGATCTCTGCTGTAAGTCATGTCTAATTGGAAAAAATAGTGACCGGAAATACATTCCTCGAAATTTCACTGTCATAAATGTAACAGGGCTCCTTGGAGGCGTTTAAAACCTAATAATTCTCTGCTCAAGAAGACCTTAGGGTCTGCATACTTGTATCTTCTATTTTAAGGCTCTTCACTTCTTCCCTGAGCCATCAATCTTACTTTAGCGATTTCTTCATAAATTATCACTTTAAAGAGGGCATAAACCAATTGCCCCTTGATATTCCTACTTTTCAATTTTTAAAATAGCAAGTTTTTAAAAAGGTGTTAAACTGTCTTGCTGAGATATCTTATACCAAATTAACTTCTTTTTAAATATGTGTTTAAATTTATAGCTGAGTTAGAGGGATGCCTTGTGCGCTTAGCTGCATGCACAAGTGTGTACTGATTTCTCTTCTCTTAAACTTCGCTCTACGCCATCTGGAGTCCCAGCAATCTAGGATATCCCAAAAGTGCACTTACTAGTCACTTTTTCCGCGCAATATAAGTGGAAAAAATGTCTAGGATATATAGATACCTATTTTACCTATTGACATATTGCTACCTACAACATTTTTATATAAGTATTTATGATGTTCGGGCGGCGGCTTACGTTAGTTTTTCATTATAACTCCCGTGTGAAATACGTATATCCTCGAGGCGACGTTGCTATTCACCGAGACTGCTCGGAACGAAAGGTAAATTGATGCCACGGCGGCAAAGCGAACGAGGAATCCTCGCCCCTTGGCGTTCTCGGATAATGGCTCCCTCGCGTTTCGCACACCGCATAAAATACTGAAAGCTCTCTATGGTGACAGCAAAGAATTATCAATTTATCAAGGAATAAATTCTTACACTTGACCTTGTAATCTGTATTGCGTGAATTTAAGTGCTCGATCTAATGTGATTAATTAAAATTCACACACTAATTTGTTTGAGATTGAACAGCTACAATATGTATCAACGTTACGAACTCTCTGACGTAGGTATTCTTTAATAAATAATCCACACCCAACCATTAATAACGTACCACCTAATTTTTTACTAGAACCAATTGTATTTTTACCCGGCTTGCCATTAGAAATAAACGAATTATGTAGTATTTTTGAGTAATTTAAAAAACAGCATTTGAGTTAGCGCTTAGTGACCTTTAAAAATTTTCGTGATTGGTACATGCAAAATTCATGTTCCAGTAATTGTGCACCATTTATTTATATCAATGCTATTTCATTAAAATCAAAACCAAAGAATTTATCTCATAAATCACTTAAATATGAAATGGAAAACATTTATGTACAATATAATAATTAGCATTAATGCATCTAAACTTCATGGTACTACTACAGATAGACCTTCTAAAATTGGAAAGAATTCCACCCTAATATGAGTGAAAGTGGCAGGCGTCACTTTGTGAAAATATTTATACCCGTATTGCAGTGAAGAAATGAGGCACACAAGTTAATTTTCACACACAATATTTACTATCCCAACCATTGTTTCGACACGTTATGTCGCTTTCAAGGCGAGTAATGCCTGTGTGCCGAGTGTAATATACATTACGAGGAATGGCAATGAGGATGGGTGAGGAAGGAGGGAAGGGAGAAAAACGAGAATTGAAATGTTAGAATGTCGTGAATGAGCGAGGTTGAGGCTACCGATACCATAATCCCACACTATGGTGGAGGATGGGAGGAAGAGAGGTGGAGTGTAAAGAACGCAGGATTTTTTTTATTAGTTTTGGCAAAACTTCCGGTTTTGACAAACATTCGTAAGACGAAGGTCAATCAAGTGACTTTGCACCTAATATATTACATTTTGTGAAAAAGAGGCTAAAATTATAATTTATAGATGAGTTTGAGATACCAAATAGCCCGTCTAATATAATTTTATGCAATTGCCAAGTGCTCCCTTCCGGTTCACCTCTCCTTCACGTCCGGACACCCTAGCGACTTTTCACCCACCTCACTTCAGGGCCATTCCCTCTCCGCCTACCTCCCCACCCCCTCCCCCCCGCCATAATGTGGGGCCCTGATATCTGTGGCCTCAACCTCGCTTATTCACGGCATTCTTCCATTTCCATTCCTCTTTCCTCCCACCTCACTGTCAATCCTCGGGGTGCATATAAGACGCGGCACACAGGAATTATTCACCTTGAAAATGACATAACGTGTTGAAACTACGTTCAGGTTATTAAAAACTGTGTTTAATAATTAACTACTGCGTGTCATGTCGTGTCACTGCAAGATGAATTCCACAGTCACTCTAGTAGGATATATTTTACCATTCCCGGCGTGAAAATACGCCCAAAAACCTTGAACTCCATTAATAGATCAATATAATTCAGTTTTGAATAGTGGCACGTAATAAGTCAACCAATATGATGTTGTAAAACTAAAAGGACAATTTTAATTATTAAAAAAGAATGTGTGATAATATTACGATTAACTTCGGATTTATATTTCATTACAAAAGTCGTTTTTCTCCCATACATGGGCCACCCTTTCAAATGTGTTTGAGTAAGTTTTTTTAGTGACTTCAAACTATAGACTGTTCACTCAGGTTTTAAAATTAATTTTGGAACGATAGAAAAAGGAATAGCAAGCGAATTTTCGACAAGGGAACGATAATTCCAGGCCTAGGTGTTCCAAGTACCAGATGATACGAAGCGTAAAATATAATCTGAGGTATTGAAACATTCAAGAAAAATACGGTTAATATCAGACTTAGAACATATTTTTCACATCCACATTTAGAAATATTCTGTTCGACGATGCAGAATATATCTCCATAAAGTCGGTACAGAAATCAGTACAAGGAAGTCAATTGAAGAATGAGTAATTGAAGCATTTTAGGGAACTTTAATGATTTTCAAAGGCAACGAAGAAAATCATAAAATTCTGTTCAAGTCATTAAAACAACCTTTGTTTCATTTAACATTTACAAGAATTTTTTAATCGTATTATTTTTACAGAACGCAAACAAAATATTCTGCCAATTGGTAAGATTGGTCGGCAACGCCATCAGATGATGACCACTGGCCACCGACTACAAGTCTTACAGGTGGTAGGGACATTATGTTGCTTAAGTATGATTTTCATAGATACTGTTTTAATACACGGAGCATTTAAAAACCATCTGATAAACTGTAATCGAGGAATAATGACAAGGAATTCAACAAAGGTACGAGAATTCAAGGGCTAGTGGAAAACGCGGAACGTCAAGTTCAATTTTATTGGCATTTCGGACATTACTAAATAAACGTTGAAAGCTTAAAATTACGGAAGGAAAAAAAACAGAAAATACTGCTCGTCTTAGCCATGCTTCTTTTCTCTCTCATTTTTAGCATTGCATTCCTACGACTTTCCTCATTCTCAAATTAGTGCAAATTACCATTTTCCTCAGGAGTTCTCGTTAAGTTTGCTGGCGCTTTTCAAAATGAAAGTAAGGAGTATTTTCCGGCAGAAAATGTGACATATTGCGAGTATATCGATTAAATACTGCCCTCCTGATGAAGTGATTTCGATGATAGGATACTTCACGGTGGTCACGGGCGGCTGAAATACTTGACCGGTGTTATTTTAAATGGTTACGTAGAACATATCTTCCAGAGTGCTGTAGGCCGAATGGTAAGAGGCTGACAAATACGGTGGGGACGGTTGATGCAGTCGAGCGAAATCAATCAATGTCGTCGGGAGATAGGGATGCTGGCAGGAGCAGACCTTGTCTGGGGACGGTGGAATAGGAGGTGGGCAGGTCAGTGGTTGGAACAAGTAGGCACAATGTGGACCCAAATGGGTTTCGATTCCCACAGTTATCGTTTGATTGAAGGAAAAGAGAACAGCAGTGAGAGAAGGAGCAAAGAGGTTGAATAAAGTGAGTGGGTGAAGAATTTGGACTGCAATTAAAGTTCCAAGCCCATCAGAAAAGATGTTTAAAATATCAGGCGTCAGCGATCCATTCATTTAACTATGACGTTACTGTAAGCACTATAGTTCCTTTTATAACTATTTTTCAGTCATAAACATTATTGCTTACAAATAAAAAAACTCAACGGGAGTTTCCTGAGCTTAATTTGGTTATAAAACCACCGGAGAATTGCAAAAATAATTAGAGTGCTTTCCTGTAAAAAGTCACATTAAATATTTGACTTGAATATCAGATATTTCTGTTTCCGCTTAAGTTAGAGACGAGACGAAATTATCCATTATTAATGGCACCATAGGTAGATTTCCGAGCGGATTTACGAGGGCGTATAATGATAGTATTCCAGAATGGAGTCTCAGGTAGGTATCCACAGAGCTAATTAGGCTGTAAGCGGGAAAGTAAAATTCACCATAACTCGGAAACTTTTCTTGATTTAGGATGGTCGTTCATCATATTACCCAATATGGTGGGAAATTGAGAAAAGCACTGTTCTAGTAACATTTCTGGTCATTCTTTAATTTAAATCCGCCTTCGAAAAATTCAAAAGATTTACATTTCAATTTTTAATCAATTAGCAATTTAATTGTATAAAATGGTATATTGTGATGACAGTTATTAGATTTTCGCAGCGAGGATGATCTGCATTAGTCACTTTCGGGAGTAGCTGCATGTGGGTACCCACTAACCAACCAATGTCGATATTAAATTACACTTCACCAATAAAAGAAAATTCAGCGGGAAATAGGACTGAAAGGATTGTGAAAGAGTTAACTCAAGAGTATGGAAGCATCCTTTTGGAGTTGAAAATTATGACGCGTTAATGAGATGCGAGGGAAAAAAGATCAATACGATTTTCCTCTTTTAAAAACATCTTATTGACACTTTCAGTCAGTCTAACACCCACGATCCTCTGTGCTCATGAAAGTTGCTCCCATGAAAAGCGGAATCAGTAACAAGTGTTAGCGCGCTGGGAAATAGGTCAAACTCCTTGTCCTTTTACATTTCACCGAGATCCCATCATACATACTGCTCAAGCAAAAATAACCTTCCCTGCCAATCTTCCTCGCCTCGCCGACAGCTACACAATGAAATACAAAAGGACGAGGGAGTCCCGGCGAAAAAGAGAACAAACACCGAATCCACTACACCCGTCACTTGGCTCAAATTTAGCCTCCACTGAAAAACACAGAAATGAATGAAAAGAAATTTGTAACGACGTAGTCACTAGAAAAAAATCAGAACTGGAGTAAGGTATAAATAAACGACATGAAAGAAAGGGAAAGTACAAGCATCATTCAAAAAATTATGGGAATAAATAAGTCAAAATGGCTGACGAAAGTTGTACAATATATATGAAATAGTGGTATTCCAAACATCATCAGTCATAAATCCATGCCGAGAAGATGGGATACGAGTTATGAACTGACCCTTAGTGACGCATTGAAAATAACAGGAAAACATCTTTCTATTTTAACACTTGATATCTTGAACGGTGATAAGTATTAAGAAGTGAGCGACTGCTTCGCTCTCGCTTCATATCATTAAGAATCTCAGGAGAAATTCTTTCACCATTCGGGATAAAGCTCGCGTATTAGGATTCCCTTCCATTTATCGCAGAAAATGAACATAGCGAGAGAGATTTTCGAATTATACTTTGATAGCTGAAATACATAAATCATATTGTTGTTAAGCATGAAATTGCGTTACTTAAACTGAACTTTTCCTCTTTGCACATGGCCTCGAATAAACATCAAACCTAATTACGATTTAAAATAATTTAAAAAATATTAATTTACGAGTACTATTTAGTGATTCAAGTTCCTTTAAAAATTAAAAATAAACGAATAAATATTCCGTTACTATAATGTCAAGACATAATTTTCAATACCTATGGTCTTCCCACGGATATAACTTAAAAATAACAAGTCGTAAACTTTATTCCAGAACGCACTGTTTGTTTCGGAATAGTAGGTAAGCCATGCATTACATAAACACTACGAAAATGACGTCTTTGACTTAAATTGAGTTATTTTAATAGGCTTTCTAATGATTATTCAGCGACATACTCTGTATACCAATTAATTTAAACAAACATTCTAGAGCCAAAGAGAACTTGTCATAATTTTTAATCGCTTCATCAACACTGAACCTGCGATAAGGATGTTATAATTCTCTAATGGCTGTATGCCAAAAAGAATTCGATTACAAATAGAATACGATGAGTCTGTTATGATGAACGACTGCGATTATGAAACGGGCGAATAGACCTTGAATAACCCACCAAAATTTTAAGTGAAGGACTTTCCAGGATAAGTATTGTAAATATTAGAATTAAGTTTTATTTCGTACATATTTTTAATTTCCTTCCTATAGGAGCCTCTTTACTTTCTATCGAACTTCTGTTAATAATTTCTACAATATCCTGAATCTACATCTGAATCTACTCATTCCTTTGTCAAATAGTAAACCATCTGTGAGGATGCATATGTAGGTAGATCATAGACTTGAGTTTAATTAGCAAGAAACAGATGTCGTCAGCCTAAAAGAAAGAAAATTTAAATCCATTGTTATTTTATTATTTTGCAATACTTTCCGTAAACCTAGATTGCTTATCGTTCGAATAGTCAATGATGGAGGAACAACTTTGACGAAATACGCATGTGTGAGCTAGGATGCCCACATTTCCATATGAGCGTAAGCTTAGAAGCATAGCTTCTCCCCACAACTTCCACGATGGCCTGGATTAACGTACGCGCACCGTGATGGTGTGTTAACCTGGTAAAGAGAGCGTTAAAATAATGTTCGGAGAGTACCGGGTTCAAATCCGGGTGATGCGTCTCGACACGTAAAGCTAAAAAAATCCAAGTGGCGTGATTTTCATGAAACCAAAATGTTGTGGGAAACCACAGGTGGCAAACAGAAGGAACTGGTCCTCCTACCCTGAAGGTGTGAGTTTCATATTCCGTAGAACTTACTCCGAGGTGAGCTCAGCTATCAACCAACCTTCTCCTTAAATGCGTGGAAATATAATAGATGCGATAGATATTTAGACTATATTTCCAATATGTAGAAGTTGTTTGCATAAATCAAGCAGAGGATAATATCATTGAAGAATACAGTTAATTTTGACAGTGCTTTCCGTACAGTTTTTGCTGAGCTGTATTCTCCTGTTATTATCCCCTCCTATTATCCTTCTCGGATACCTGGCAGCCTCTATAAGGCTGCCAGGTATCCGAGAAGAAAGAAGGGGATAATTGCCCTTCTCTCTCATCCACGCTTTCGCGCCCAAGCAAACGGGGTGGGGAAACAAGATACAAACAAGAACATTATATATATAATGTTCTTGTTTGTATTGTAGCCCTGAATGTTTGTTTCGTAATTGTAGCCCTGAAGATGGTCAATAAATTGACCAAAACGTCGGCATAATGTAAT
>LYUA01000039.1:1698075-1709460 GCA_002093875.1 Calopteryx splendens | reverse complement strand
TCCCTCCCACCGTTCCCTCCCCCTCCCCCGCCCCCCCAAACACTCGCCCGCCCACACATGCACATAACAAACACTAGCACGCACAGACAGATGAAGTCTTCACCAAAGTTTCCCTAGGTTTCGAAGTGTAATAGCCCTCCTTTTTCTTCCTTCCCGGCCTCTAAACCCCCGAGTTTTACATGAGAGATGGCCGCAAGGGTGGCACCACTCCACGGAAGTGGCGTGGCAAACGGCTCTCGGTTTATTTTCTTTGGTCGGATTGGGAGAGCGGCCAGATTCTCTCCCCCTGGGAGGAGGAGCGGAACGAGAAAGGGAAGGCAGCGAAAAGGGGAAAAGAAAGCGCTCAGCGGGAAATAGAGGGAGAAATGGGAAGCGAGAATTTTAGCGAGTCCCTCAATGAGTCCTACGCAGTACGCCCGCTCTTCCCCTCGACAATGTCTCCGTTATTCCCCATAAAGCTTAAACGGCTCATGCTGGTGGGAATCACCCCGAAACACACTGCGTGTGATGCCTGCGTGAGTTGGTCCTGCGTGCGACAAAGTATGCTTTGGAGTGCTTGATACCAAGGACGAAACCAATCACAAATGGAGTCGCCATTGAAGTAATCACACTACATGGACCTTTAACCTGCTAAGAAGCAGTATTCATACTCAAATTATGGCGTTCCATTAGCAGTTAAGTTAATTGATTCGTCTATGGGGTCCACCTGGGCCCCGCCCGGTGCTGGGCAGTTTAAGGAAAATTCCAACAAAGGAGACTTCGTTGGTTTCTGAATTTGTTAGACTAATAAGAAATTGAGAATTTTCCTCTGCGTGGAGGAAGTAGGTAAACAAGACCTGAATAACAACATCAGAACTGAGCAAGCATATTAGCTATATCCGTGATATTGGTTATGAATTACACGACATCGGTGAGTTATTATAGTATAGCGAGTACACTCGACGAAAATAAGTACCGATTGTTAGGGATTTAGCGCAGCAAAAATCTCTGAAAACCTATGTGTAACTATTACCCGATATTTTTAACATACTATGCGTCAGCTTCAGCAGAACTTTTTTGGGATCATTAAATTTTCAGCATACCTATCTAAAAACGTTTTAATTTGATGACGAAACATTCGGTAATTTCGCAAAAGGATTGAATTGATGTATATAAAAGAAGATACATTCAGGTTGAAAGAGTCAGTTTGACGAGCTGGAAATTTCGAGTGAGCAGTGAAGGATGAACTTCATGAAAATAAAACTATGGCGTGGTAGCTCTTCCAATTATTTTTACCTGAAGTAAATACGATAATTTGGACCTTTTAAATAATAAAGAGTCACATAACAGCTTAAAGTAGTTGAGAGATTTCGTATTACACGCAAAAATAGTCAATATTTTAGTATATTTTGCCTGTTTTAAGTCAATATCCAACATGCTATTACTCTCTTGGATTGGTATCGCGGTCTCTAGGGGTCTTGCGGATGTGATGAAAGAAGGGTAGGTGACGAGGTGTAATAATAAATTAAGTCATATTTCTCCGTGTGGTAATAGGACTGCATAATCTGCCGCAAAGATTTAGTGCAATAAGAAGACACAGTTCCACTAGTAGTGAGTTTCTGTAATATTTCACCAGCAATTTATCGATACAAAATGTACACGGTTTATTGTACTTTCTTTCTCAGGTCATTCTTTTAACGGAATCAAAATGTGTTTTTAGATTAAAACGTTTGTAACAATTTTGACTTCTAAAAAAACATTTCCATTGGGGAAGGATGATAATTACTTATGGGGAAATCGGGTTGGGGATATTTGCCAGTCATTATATTGGAAATATCAGAGAGAGGCCTTCCTCAGCATCTCCGCGTGAAGCGGGTTATGTCTATGATTTTTATGATCTATGAGTTTATTGTCTTTCCAAACACCTTCTTAAGCCTTGGGCTAGGCCATAAAACGAATTCTTCGTCGAAGGACGGCTGTAACACGAATTTTGCCCAAGGTGCCGGAGGGATAATTGTTTCGGTCATCAAGAGATTTATCTTAGAGCGAGACAATGTATAAATAAGTGCATAAATTACACCGATTCAAAGATGAATTTCTTCCCTTAACATTTATTATGAAAAGCGTAATGGCCTATGGCAAGCGCCAATGCTACCACTAAAAGTTTTGACCTGTTTTCAATTTATTGACTTTCAACGAAAGGTTTCATTATATGCCGTGCCATTGTTCCACCCCTCCTCGAAGGACATGGAGACCATAATTTTATCGAACAACGAAGGGACAAAACCGCCATTCATCTCCCTTTGGAGCTGCGCTCATATAAATATCCCCTTCCTCGGCTTTCCGCGAGTGGGGGCAAGGGAAAGACAGGACAAACCCCTACAACCCCCCCCTCCCCCGCCTCCCAACCCCTTCATGTCGATTTCTACGCGCCGTCAAAACGGACTCCTCGCCGACCATCGAAAACCTTCCGCGACGACAATGAGTGTAGGAGGGCGAGGGGAGGGGGTGAGAGTCTTCCTCCTCCACTGTCTCGCGAGCTCTCTAAAGCACATCGCCAAAGAGTTTCCCCCTCGCCTCACCCACAATTGAATCGCGGATCTCGGGTGTCGGCGGAATCATTGTCTCCATTGTGCCGCCGAGGCGGGAACAATTGACGCGAGAGCAAGGGGGCGATATCTCCGCCAAAGACACGAGCCGTGATGAGGGGTAATAATGAAGACACGCCTCCCTCCCTCACCCCCCCCCCCTGCACGCAATCGCACCATACGTCTCCCGCAAGGCTGATGGGCTGACTAATGGGCGCGCGCGAGAAATTAATGAAGGGTTTCGAGTGTTGCCGGTGCGTGGGCCGCCACAATGACAAGATTTACCCGTCGACCGTGGAGCCACACGGGATTATCGGAAGTCATTGAGGAGCTATTAACAAGGGCGACTTCTCTCGCCGCATACTGATTCGATTCTTCCCGCGTGAGTGATGGTGTAACGTGTCGTGGATGAAAAGTTTAAATCAGATCCAAGGGCGTGGATTTCCACTCTCGTTTAGCGCTAACAAGGAAGGGAAAGGGAGAGTGAATAAGGAGTCAGGGCGTTTTTCGGGCTAATTAAAAATAATGGAAATAATTGAAATGGTTACAAAGAAATATTTAGACACTAGCACGGCTAAGAGAGAATGCTCAGGTAGAACGGATTATATATCCATAATTTATCAATTTAGTGGCACTGAGATTCCAGTGGTTATTTTCCCCATCAAGTGAGTGATTATTACGACGGGGTAGGGCATAAGCAGAGCAAGAGAGGTAGAAAGAGATACCTGTCGCGGCATGAGCAGTACATTGAAATTATCGAAAGTACGTGTGGAGTCATCAGCGCTCCATCCGTTGGACGCTTACTGCACGCAGCGTTCGGCATCCCTCGACACATCACCAGGTCAAGGGACAATTTGAAATATCACGATTTGAACGAAGGTATTGAGAATTCAGAAACCTATATATTGCAGCGATATACCCCTGGATAAATGGAGCACGAACATTTTTTTAATAAAACTGAAACGGATATCATTTTAAAATCAGAAAGGAAACAACCGATAGGGGCAACTTTTTCGGACGATTTTGAAGTAGGATTAATTATTCTTCCAGAGCATTTTTCAGAAGAAGAAGCAGAAGAAGCGCTTTTCATGAATGCTCTTCATATTGGGCCTTCATGTTGTTAGTCTCATGGGTCCACTATTTTCATTTGGTTAAATGTGTTTCAATAAATACTTTCAATATTCCTAATGATTCATTTAAATTTACTTTCTATTTCCTTTCCACAAAGAAAAATAAAGGATCGTTTCCAGAACATTTCATACCATAGTCAATTTACCGTAATAGGTACATTTAACGAAACCTACCTTCAAGATTTCATCATTTGAGGGGCCTTTGGAGGAATAACAAAAGATTCAAGAAAGGGTCACTCAATCAAATAGCACGTTTTAAAACATGTTCCATGGGTATAAAGTTTCCAATCGAAAATCCGATATGCAAGTGGTGTTACTATAGAATAGGGGATTCAAAATTACTGGCCTCCTCTTTCTCCGACGAACCCTCGTTTCCGTTCGCGAGGATGCGAATGAATGAGACAATCGAAAGAGATGTTCGAATGAGAAACAAAAGGGCGGCCGTCGCGTCTTCCTTCGAGTGTCAGGGAGCATACCGATTTGACCCTGGCTTCCCCTTTCAACGAAGATGCAGTCTGCATTTTGAGTGCCCCTTTTAATCTCCAATCAAAACTTGGGTCCTTGCATTCAATTCAGCCGTCACTTTACCGTCTGCGACGAATCAAAATCCACTTCCGCCGTTAAGTTACTGCCACCTCAAACCTAACATGAGCGACATATTGTATCGTTCAGAGTAGCTGAATTTTAACATTATTAATAAAAAGATTTATAAATAATTGCTCCTTGAAATTACCGAAATATTAAAAAAATGGTGACACTTGCATGTGGCCCTGGTGGTAACCACCAGGCACCATGGTGTACGTCAGTAATTGTCTATAATTTTCATATTCCATTGTTCTAAACCAAAATTATCGGCATTTGTTTCGGTACACAATTGGCAATTATTGTAGCAGAAAATTTGCATCATAATAATTTGAAGTTAAATAATGAATTAAAATTTAATTGTAATAAAGTATTCTGTCACTTTGATTTCCAAACATTCGATGAAATTTCTACAATTTCATGCTATATATTCTGATCTAACATAAAGCGAGCTCAACATTAAGACTGTTTCGATTCGACTGCGGTACGATACCTGCTTGGTTAACTTGGTGAGTATTATATTACTTTTTGAGACCACGAAAGGTCACTTGTTCGGTTATCACCTTACTTATGTATAGCCTTCTGATATTATAAATCAATAGTTATATCTGAAATGACATCCTCTGCCGTAACTGCTAAAATTATATTCCTACTTCTAATTTTTAAGTTAATGCAATAAATACGAATGAAAAAGTGAAAAGGTCCTCAGTTTCATAAATATGAGACTAAATGCAGCAACGTTTACCAAGTTGATGGTATCTGCCGTTACTTGGTGGGAACCAATTCACCATTAAGAAAAAAAACTTCATTTTTCCTCAAACTTTCACAAATTTTGTAGAAAAACAAACTTTTTTGTCTATCATGATTTTAAGATATACATTATATTTTAACCTTTTTCTGGTGTTTTAATTCCATTTATTAGCCATTGATGTATTAGGTATAGGAGTAACAGGGGACAAAAAAGTATGTCGTATTGACACAGATTTTTTTATTTTAGCATCAGTGTTTTCTGCAAAAAGTACTTTTTAAAATCTAAAGGATAATAATAAAATTGCACAATGTTCCTGTGTTCCTCATTAAGATGAATCGTGTTTATCCTTCCGGAGGAGAGTGAACAATAAGACATTGAGATGAAATTTTACTTAGTCCGAAAGAAAAAAATTAATTCAGTTTTGGCAAGAAGATTGTAGACCAAGAAATGGCGTGATTGCAAGACAATCTGAGCTTTAATAGTATGCCTTGTAGTGGGACACAAAATGAGCACGACAAAAAAGCCAAAAGGTTCGTTCGAAAAAAGATAAACATATTTTAGAAACTGGTCGAGAGTCGAACACTAAAGAAGGGCATGTCGCAATCAAAATCTATTCAAAGCGTGAGAGATCAAATCAGAAATTCTTCCGAATTACTTTTTCATCCCATTTGATTCATCCGAAAAGTTTCTTCCCATTTCCGAGCTGTCACGGTGGATAGCTCTCCATTATCCAAGGCGGCTGGCTAACGGACGAAATGACTGTGCAGCCGCCTCTCTCACATAAGCCGGGCCTTATAAACAACAAACGGTGGGTGGGCAAGGTGTGAAGGGGCAAGGGGGAGGCCTCTCCCTCCCTCGGTCTGATCGAGTTGGAAATAAGTTTCTCAAACGAGTTAAAAAATTGTTTGGTCGTAGGGGAAGAATAAAAACGACGTTCGGTTGGTGCTAAAGAGGGCATCACTTTTTGAAGTCACCTCTTGAAAGGCTCGCCGAACGTCGGCTTTAGCTCCTCCGTCATTTTTTCGCCACATTAAAATATAACGCCTTGAATGAATGAATGCGCTGTTTTACAGCGCGTTATTCATTATTATTTGTATGCACGTTCATTCTTTCGTACTTAATATTTACACACACGCTTTTATTCCCAGGCCTGCCATTATCAGTGTATTAAGAGTTATCAGCAATGGGAAGGGATTGAGATTTGGATGTTAATTGAGGTATAACTCTCGGAATGGAAAAATTATAAAATTGTATCATTTTATTATATTTTCTGAAATACGTTCCAAACTTTTCCCAAGCTCTATGAGATATTCAAAAAGGTTGCCTCAAGCAGAACTACCGTGACACTCGTGTAAATGCAGAAATACCTTTAATAAAATGAAATCATCCTTAGTGTACCTGGTCTGCAAACAGTACGGCACTCTTTCACTCTTTGCGAAATCGAATTTGACTAAGGTGACATCAATCACCGTGGTGAATGCCGTTCAAATTTTACTTACAATGCTTAACTTTAAATGCATCCATTTAGTTATATCGTATATATTATTCATTGACATACAGTAGTTTTTTTTTACACGGAAACACAATTTTTAAAACGGAAATATTACAAAACAAAATTGGACTGTTTCAAGAATTTTGCGATTCAATTTTATAGTTAACACTTAATATATCGATAGCGCGTTCCCCGTTGCTAATTGAAAAATTCCCCGATAGGTGTCTCGTCGACTGAGACCCTTGTCGTAGCCTCTCGACTCAGAATGACAGAACTCAATCGACTCTGTACCCTCCCTCTCCCGACCACGAAATTGTACTTCACTTCAAGAAAAGTTGAGTAAGTTGATTGCTCTCCAAAGTTTCATTTAAAATGCAACTTTCATAAGTACTTATAAACATACCACCAACAAATATTGAGACAATAAGCCCAATTATAGCTATGCCAATAAAGCTTTTGGACGGGAGAAATAAATTGTTCATGAAAAGTGCAGTTGGCAACAAAGATAATCAAAGAAGCAGCAAGCAACCCCTCCTCTCGTCCAATTATTTTTTGGTTGTGCCGCTGAACGAAATATTAAGAACGTCAAGTGTAGTGTGCATTAACTTTAGTCATACAAACAGCTACTTCCAGAGCTGGGATTCATGGAAAACCAATTCAATAAGCTGCATATCCCCTAAAAATAAGTCTAAAAAAGCAATGAAGAGTGATTCATCATAATTATCATATTATATTTGAGCACCGATGCAGAGGCTAGAATTTCCTCTTACAGCGGTGCAAAAGAAGGTCTACACTGGGGAATGAATCAGCCCCCAAATGCCACGCCCAAGCAGGAGCGCGATCTATTGCCCATGCGATTATATCTCTCCGAATGCCGCTACCTAAGGCCAAGGTTGCTTACATTCGTATATATCGTGTCGCGCGCAAAGCTATTTGACCAAGGGAGCAATTGCACGGATGACGAACGACTCGGGGACCCCTGGGAACACTATCTCACACCCACCTGTGGGGCTTCCGGGTGGAAAACCCAGGGGATGTGATGGGATGCACCCATGGCTCCTGCAGTTGCTGGTGGGATGGTGGTTCTACGGGGTCAGGCGTGTGAGTGTGTGGGGATGCAGGGAGGATTTATTGTGATTAGCCCCGTGCTCCACCTCCGCGGGCCCGGGGGGTGGGTGGCGTGGAAGCGGGAGGCGTGTGAGCGGGACTAAGCGGCGACGCGGTCGGTCGGGCTGACGCGAAGGGGGGTCGCGGTGGGATGGGTGCGACGCCGATGGAGTCACGCTCCTTTCTGCGGGATCGCACCGCGAGTCCGAAGTGCGCGGAGAGGCGGAACCTGCCGAATAACACGCCTGGCCGAGAGAGAGAGAGAGAGAGAGGAAAAGGAAATACGCGGTGCCGGGAAATTAAGTGGCTGTCTCCTCCATGTTCTGGTTAACACGAACGAGGAAAAGGAAGCCGCTCCCACCTCGTCTGGGTTGAAGGTTTCACGCGCCCATCGTGCTAACTGCGAGCGTGATCTCCTGGTGCCCTCCGAAAATGCAAAAATAAAAACGGACCAAGAGAGAAATTAAATTTGGTTCTCCTTCTTCTAGGATCTAATGCTTGAAGACTCACGGTCACGATTATTCAGATGCGTATTTGATCGTAGCACGAAACCAAACCAACGTTATTCCCAAATTAACGCAAAATTTGGAAGAAAAATTCATAGTTGTTCGTAGATTCTTATGCGTTTTAAAGTAGACGCGGACAAGCTTGAGGAGGTCCTTTGGAAAAAGCCAACTGAATTCAAAGTCACCTGTGCTACTTCGAGATACTGTTAGAATTGAGGCAGAGAGAAGGAAACTAAAATATTTAAGGCAAATGTTGTAGAAAGTTTTAAGTTTTACGAAAACCCTAGTTTAGGTTTTTATTTTAAAGCCAATTGGAAAATAATAGGTAAGACCCGATGTTGAATAGGAATTAAAGGCCAATGTAAATAGTTTGTAGATTATAACTCTATATGCTGTAGACTGAGGTGGAGTCTAAAAATAATACCTTTACATAAAAGTAGCACATTAATAGTATGCCTTGTAGTGGGACACAAAATGAGCACGACAAGAAAGCCAAAAGGTTCGTTCGAAAAAAGATAAACATATTTTAGAAACTGGAAGTCAAACACTAAAGAAGGGCATGCCGCAATTAGGGGACAGGATGGAACCCATCGAATATTTTTATCTGATTCAATTCGAATGTTTGCTTGTAAAAACACAATTACAGTAAGTATACTTAACCCGATTTATTTGAAATATTCAATGCATTAGGGTACACGACAGCACCCTAATACAGTAAAATTAACAACTCATTTCGAAAAAATGTCACTCGATAATAGTTTTAAATCCTTCAATTTGTATACGAGGAAATAATTTTAAAAATCGATGCCTTCTAACACATTGAAGAGTTCAACAACCTCCTTACAAAATATTTAGCCCCAGACACTACCAGCAATAAAAAGTGGAATTATGAACCCAGGAGCTAAGGAAAGAGATAAATCCCATTTTTTAGGAGCAATATTTATAATTCAAACGATGAACTATGGAAATATCTAAGCCACATTATCTAAAAGGAAACTATTTGAGGGAAGGAAGACAGCGAAAGGAAAGAGAGGCATCGTCACGCAATCATCGAGGACAACATTTGGCCCCAGTGAATGGAAAATGGTTCGTTTTATAAGTTCCATTCAAATTTCAGGAAAAAGCGTAGACATTTCCGTGAATACAATGTTTAAAATTCGGATTAGGTATAACAAGGGCAATGGGGATAACAGACGGAAAAATAATGTGAATGCTTTCGTGGAACATTTGGGTCTTCTTTGAGCATAAATAGCAAAATGGAAGGAGGATGCCGTGAAGGAGATGGAGCAATCCGAAGAAAGGGGGAATGTTTGGAATGTGATCTATGTCCTGAATGAAATAAATAGGAAAAGAGAAGGAAAGAAACTGATAAAATATTTCCAGGATTCCACAGCAGTGGAGAATGAATTAGGCTTATGGAGCACGGGAAAGGAGGGATAAAACGAGAAATGGACCTTGATCATTAACTAGGATATAATTGGATTGTAAAGGGATGGCCACTTTATTACCGGAAGGAAACACGTTAAAGAGAGGGTCAAAACTGTAAGCGACATAAAGGAAGCTGCAATGGAGATCAAGGTGCGTTCTCCAAATGAGGGAGAACAAGGGAAATGAGGGGTGAATCCATCTTCTCCTAAATCTTACTACCAATGACACACAGAGCTGGAGATACGTGCATGGCATTCTTAACGCTATAAATTTTTAACTGATTCAATAATAACTGATCAAAATATCTGTGATATCATTCTTCATACAATTAGTAATATTAAAAGAAGGTAAATTTCTCTCACGTTGGAAGACCTTAGAGGAATTTACTCCGAGGATACCCCGAGAGCACCTGTTTTTCCATATTAAAATCAAGCTTGGAGAGGCCATTTAATTTCTGATCATGTCGGTATAAATTCAATATAAATTAATTTAACAGATTTATAATAGCGAATTTAATTATCATCTCAACTCAAATGAATATAATCACAGTAATCAACCCGAAGGTCGGTTTGGTATGTGAGGGTAGCGCTCACAAAGTCAGCCCAACGGCGTGTGAAATTCACACGTTAAGGTTAGGTGGCCAGTTCCTTTCCCTTTACCGCCTATGATTTCCCAGGATGACACCGAAAAATAGTGGACAGCTTGGATGAAGCTGAGGGTGCCCAGAGGCGTCACCCGGGTCCTCCGGTTAGTAGCTCAGTGTTCTACTCACTGGACTACCGTGCCCCATTCTAATGAATATAAGCACCTGAATTCAGTTAAGCACAAAATAATTTGTTAAGCTAATACGAAAAGACTATTACTGAAACTTATAAATTAACTAAGACGTATTATATAATACACTGTTAACAACATATACCATTGTCCTAGTTTTTAGGAAAAATCATTTTGTTGAGTCGTATATCATATAAATGCCATTAGTACCTATTAACTATTCTCAACATATAAATACTCAAAACTTACTTACTTGTAAGTTTATTAATAATTCGAATTTCAAGGGAAGCGTCGGGAGTTTGGTGTAGGAATGCCTTTCCAAACCGGCGACACGAATCGTCCATGCTTCCGGGCACTTAAGTTCCCAGGACTTGCTAAATTACAAAATAGTCTTCCAGAACGAAATTTAAACCTATCAGAAAATAATATCCTTCGAGTAGGTAGCTATTCTTTCCGAACATGAAATGCTTATAGACGGACGGAGAATCTGTGAAAATTCTAAAAATTTTGCGTAAAATTTAAAAAAAATCAGGAAGTAGGGTGAGATAAAATTAATAAAAATACTAGCCGGAATATTTCAATTTTCCCGGTACAGATTTCATTAAGAAAAAAATACTTAAATCTGACGATTTTAAAATGACTCCAATGTAATTACTTAAAGAGAAGTCGAATTCTCTTTTCAAAATTTTACGAAAAACTTTTATGTTCTTTAAGGCATTGGCCAATTCCAAAATCTCACTCTATTTCTCTCTTTTGGAAAGATAAAAAAAAACGGAATGCTTCACTGCAATACGCGGCGGTGATCCGCTGAGTTTGCCATAAAAATCCACTTCCGATGCGAAGGGTTGACTGTGGGTGGGGAGAAAGAAAAGTTTAGCAACCGCGATTTCCCAACCCCCGATCAAGGGCCCTCCTTTGAAGAGTCACCCTGCTCCCTCGCTGTATCTGATCGTAAATCACGCGACGATGAAAACTTAATGGTTCTCAGAGCTAACTCTGCTGGCGGTCCCGAAGAGATGCAAGAGAAATAAGGAGAGGATTAGCCTTT
>LYUA01000039.1:1451849-1470849 GCA_002093875.1 Calopteryx splendens | reverse complement strand
CCTAGCGGCGGCTTGCGGAGTATCGTGTAGATTTAGATCATTGAGGACCCAACACGGCAAATCGCTAAAATGCTCTCCCCTACGGTAACTCATGGCATCATAATTCGAAAACCTCAGATTTAATGCAATGGTATTTCACGTATTTTTTCAAACGCACCAAACCAGAGTTTTACGCCAAATAATAGAAACTGTACAGGAAGGCTTATATAGGCATTATCCTATTGTTTTTTTTAGATAAATCAGATAATTTCTATAATTTGATTTTTATCCAAATAATGGAATTTGACAATAAAGATGCAGGCCTTACCTTAGAATTAAATGCAGACGTTACCTTAGGATTACGCTGGGTGCTAATATACTTAACGAAATTGACGTCACAATTGCCTAGACGCTTTTCAAGCGTTATAACGCTGGTTCAAGACCCTGCTTCTTCTTCCTGACTCGCGGTGTCATGTTTTGCATCCTTGTCAATTCCTTCTTCCACTGCCATAAACCTGTTCCTATATAGGTTCGACGTAATTATCTGACACGGTAAGTGAGGAAAATCAGGAAAACTGAACATTCTAAAACTAACACTCTTCTACGACAGAAAAATTTCAAAAAAATTCTAAGGATTCACGTTCACCAAAAAACACTATTTCCCATATTCCTGGTCAGCCTTTCAAACGCAATGGCTTTGGGCACCTTAAAAGCATTCCTCCCAAATGCAGGATCTTCCGCTGAACAACAGCTAAAAATAAATTCATTTTAATTGTTTAAGTCAAAAAAACACACTTTTGGTCTCTCTTTGACTCCCAACTTTGGTTTTTAAAACTCACTTGACCAAAACTTAAAGCAAACAAAGAATTTCTTCATCAACACCCATGCATCCGGCATGTTTTTACACCCTAAATGTTTTCCAAAATCACCGTAAATTTCTGATATTTTATATCATCCCATAAATTTAAGCAACCAGGCCGGTACAATAGTTAGAGGGAAATGCATCACATGCCCAATAAATAATCTTTCTTAATTATAACCATTTTGAAACCGATTGCATTATTGAATAAAATATTGATTCCAGCTCGTTAAAGCTACGACCGCGCTCAGTTTCAACGGTTCACAAAAACCGGTTTAAAAATTTACTGCACTTTGGTCCAGAGGACGCTGGCGAGCGAACGACCATCGCTACAAATCTTCCCGTTGTACCTTCTCACAGCTGTAGGAAAGAAACGACGCTTGCAAGGTGTTGAGATACCTGAACGAGGGTTTGCAGACAGCAATCGAAAATTCCTATACCAATGTTGAGTGAATGTTTCTCACGTTGGATCAACCTTTTTAAAAGGCCAGTTTTTTGTATCTCTCCAACTTCACCCATATTTTTAACTAAATATAAGGATTGGATTTCGGGAATTTTCCACACCAGATGATGCAATCCCTAGCAAAGCACGCCCTGAGTCAATTTATCTCAACAGACAGTAGGATAGGAGCGAAAAATGATTAAAGTTAAAGAAGACCTCAACTCCTTAATTATATTCGTGAAGTTTGATGAAAGGGTTTAGTATACTTTAATAGACTATAATAAAAATTCAGTAATGAAAAGTGCCACTAAAAAAGAACTAATATAATAAAATTGAAAACCATTAACGACGTAGTACTCACACCGCAAAGTAGGTTGGTTTGAAGCCCGAAGGTTGGTTTGATCGTTGAGGGCAGAGTTCACTTCGTACTAGCAATAAGCCCTACGGCCCAAGGGAATTTCACATCAGGGGCCAGTACATTTCTCGGGGCCGCCTACGGGTTCTCATGAAAATCTGGGACTCAATCACGGATATTTTTTGGCGAGTTATTGCATCGCTGCCCATAACGTTCCTTCTTTGGAACAGCTTTCAACCATGGATATCGCGACCCAGCGACAATTGCTCGTGGCAGAAACAGGAATCGCTCATGCTGGGTTCCGAAGCTCGACATTCGAAGCGCTATTCATGGCGTTAAAAACGATAAGTGTACGCGGATTCAGTAGATTCGTGACCTTACTCCAAATAGCTACCCAAAAAAACACAAAACTTAGGTTTAGCAGAAAATTTTTAGTCTTGCGTATCTCGATCGGTTTTGAACCTGGGATACTCTGGTAACGAGCCAAGCGCCGCACTCATTAGGTTACCACGCCGACCGCTGGAAATATAACCAGCTTAAAATTTCCGGGATTTGCACTACTCTATTCTTATGCTAACTTCCATCGGAACATAAATAATAGGTTGCAACTGATGCAGTAAAAGTAGAAGCGACTGGAAATGGAAAGGTTTGATTTTTTCTGTCCGACACAAATTCCAAAATCGAATAAGAAGAAAGATAACGTTAATGACATGATTATTTTAATTATATGTTCGCAAAACTTTTTACAAAACCTTTGCATCCTTACAGTTATTAAACTCCTAGTTAATTAGGCGATGGCTAAAAATTAGAAATATTTTTCTCCTCAATGATGAATGGATTTATTTTGGAAAACAGGCTTCTAAAAAACATTTTAGGTATTTCCCTGTATCAATGAAACGATGCCGTATATTTTTTATCTCTGTGATGACAACGGACACATCTATTGGAATCATGACTGAAAAGTGAGGGACAGCATTCCTTAAAATTAGAGGTGACCCATGAATTTTCAAAGATGAAAGATGCCGACGATGAGCAAAGAAAATTTCCACGTGCGCCCAGAAACCCAAAAACTTCAGGGAATAGAAATAAAAAAGCAGGAAGTATATTTTTAACATGCACGGCCTGCTACCTGCCTGCAGCCCAACAGAACACTTAAAATCCTACTTGCAAGTGCGGAGTTATTTCGATGCATAGGTATTAAAAGCAAAGGATGATAAGACTTTTTAACTGTTTACAAACGAGTGGGCTTTCCCTTTCACTCCTTTACTCTGCGTAAAACCCAGATCTTCCATTACGCATGAGGCTTCGGCACGTTGCTTGAGGGTAGACATCATAAAGCAGCATCAAACGCACGGTAGCAACATCGATGACTCAATTGCCTCCGTGTTATTTAATTTTAATTTTCAATGGAAAATTTCCCACCTTAAGCTATTATCGACCCGTTACTCTGTGCCTTAATAATGAACTTGTCAAGAAAATGAATATTTCATTGTATTTTTCTCACCAAGCAATCGGTTCTTCCCAATTTCATAATTACCTTTCGAGATATGGTGGGTATATAAAAGTTCACTTCCCATGACAATTACGCGGTGAAGACCTTTCAGCATCAAAAAGAAGGCAGTAACAAAAAATTATACGACACTGTGATGTGCGATTTGGCCACTAACGCTCGCGGGACGAAAAAGAGATAATAAAAATCTTGAACAGAACTATAACGTTCTAATGAAATATTAAAGGCCATTGACTCTTAGGAAGCAGTGGCCAGGGAGGAGAAGAGGCGGTTTTGAGAACGGGCTTCCATGGAAGCTGTGTCCCACGATTGTCTTTCGTGCCCGCTCCTCTCACGGCTGCGAGAAGAGGGGTCAGCCCAAGACGAGGCCACATCTCACCACCAATGCCCACAACCCCATCCATCAGGAAATGGCCACGTGCAAAACTGTCCCCGTGGTACATTTCCAAGTACCACCACGCCTTTCGGTCATAACGGGACGTTGATCCGAGGAAGGTTATTAAAAAAACGCTAAAAAATTAATCGCCCATTCACCGAAGCTTTCCTATGGCCAATTAACATAGAATTAGCAAGCAGGTAATTTTTTTTCCAGCCATATAACTTCAAAGACAAAGTTCGAGGTTCGTTATATTTCCTATCCGATTACTAAGTTTTCTACGGTGAGGACCATATGGAAAACGATTTCCTACTAAATTCCCCACCAACTTGTACTTCACAGGGTTCCAGTTCATAACCCTTAAATTTGGGGACCGGAGCAGGACATAATTCTGGAATTGAACAAAAAGAAAAACGGCCAGTTAGATTTAAAATCATTATGAATGAACAGAAATCGTCAATCTATTATTGGAAATCCATGGTTGGGAGCTACTGGAAGCGCGAAGATTACCTTCACGACTCGAAATGTTGAATAAATATAAAGACAAAACAGAAGAAATAATTGTAACCCTAACTCACGAGAGACCACTACGAACAGGGAAATAGACTGCCCAACAGACCGATATTAGGAGTCCCTTTTCCCTCACACAATTGCTGACTACTACTGCAGAAAACATCACGTATGAAAATTTGAACTATCCGAAAATAAGACCAATGCCGAATGCGAATCCCCATATGGCTAGAGATCCAATACCCTCTCCCATACGCCCTCGTAGCGGCTTGGATTCTTCTCCGGCTCAATTTTCTAATCGTCCATGTTTCAGATCAATAGAGTGACACTCCCCAGTCGAATGTTTTCACTTAATAATTCCTGGTGTATAACCGTATTTTCTTTGAGCTTATTGTTAGTAGTGGCATTTTGATCATAAAAGCCTTCCTAGGTTGAGCTATTCGCGCTCCCAACTTCTAAACTCCATTCTTGTTATGTTTCTGCTCCTTCCATCTTATGCTACTTTGAAGGTGGATAAAAATCTAAGCAAGTGAAAAAAATGAACTGTGACACACAATATGTTTCCTTTCATCGATGCATGCGCCGAACATGATATAAATAATGTTCGGCGCTTCACACTCACACTTCCTTCTAAACCCTGATCAAACGAAGTCGAGAAAGACGACGCAGGTCTTTGAACCAACCACTAAAAAAAGCTAGCTTGATACGGTTTTGGCCAGAGGTCCGGAGACCCATTTATACCTGTCAAAGGAAACAATTTCTGAAACCAATCAAAAAAACAGTTGCGCTCACGAATTCACGGCAAGGTCAGTTTGGTGTAATCTTCGGAGCTACAATTTTCCCAATGTCATCTCCAACAGTTTATGTCAGGAAATATGTCGCACGCGTTAACTTAAGAGTTAAATCCTTCCGTGTCCTTTCTTCCTATCCTCCACCTCATTTTCTCTAGTGTCAGATAAGCGATAAAGAAAAGCGAATAGGTTAGCTCTGCGTTCCGACCTAAAAATTCCAAACAAGTCCAGACAAGTTTTTTTTAAACCGGCGGACTCCCAAATGGCTCCTAATAACTGTAATAATCTTATTTCAATCAAAGTAGCCGAATTATGATAAACCGAGACGACCAAAAACAAGATTCTGCAAATAAAATTATTTTTTTTCTAGCTGAAAATAAAAAGCATGTAAGTAGAAATCAAATACATCCAGGCGTACAAAAATTAATTATTTTTCAAGTTTGCATCTTTCTCCTTCGTTTAATCAGGTAAGATCGCGATCAAGTATGAAATTCGCATTCGTTGCACGCATCTGACGGATTTCTTTACAAACAGAGCAAAAGTATAAAGAAGTTATCAACGGAAACATTGAAAGTGATATCCTTTCGCGCTATAGATACGAATATAACGGATTTATCGATTAAAGCAAGTCAGCATCGCTATTGGATAATCGACCTTTAGCCGGAGTATGGATCCCTATACAGGTGAAACTTCTGACCAGAGTTCGGCTGATGTCTGATGAATTTTTAAACTAGAACTTAATTCAGCTGCTAGTCTCTCACGTGTTGATTGGTTTACCAGTCACGCCCACCTCAATTGTTAGCAAGGGCCGCAAGGGCAATCTTCCCGGGAGGGTGGAGATGGGAACTTGATAGGATAGGTGAGGAAAGATGAGAAGATAAGGGAAAGGAAAATTTAGAATGAGAATTTAGAGAGAATGAAAACCAATGAGTGAAGATGATATCGCATATGAACCTATGCGGTCATTGGGGACCACTCCTAATGGGCACAGAAAAGTCAGTATCAGTAATCCTTGGGGTTTATGTAGGCTCTATCAAATTGATACATTTCGGTGTAATTCAATTGTTTCCACTTTAAGTGATGATTTTGCTGAGGCTAAAATTGGTGGTGGGGTATGGTTGTCCAGTGGGTCAAGCGCTTGGCTACTAACCAGAGGGCCAGGCTTCGAATCCAGGGCACACCACTCCACACCTTCACTCAAGCTGTGTGATTTTTCAGGAACCCATCTTACTGGAATGCCATGCGGCATAGGGAACGGAACTCATTCTCCTACCCTGTGTGAATTTTGCACTTGTGATAGGTCCTAGTATTAGCTGAGCTCTACCTTCATCTATCTCACCAACCACTGGGTTGATTACTGTGGTAAATGTTGTAGCTGTATAAAGATGTAAATGCAAAGGATGAAAAACATTTTTTGCTTCATGCTTAGTGTAGTTATAAGTAAAATTAAATTGCATGATGTGCTTGAAGTATTGATCAGAATGCTCAAGGATAACCTTCATTCATTCATAACATTAAATAAAGTATCAATTAACACCAAAGGTTGAACCAGAAAAAAATCAGGATGCAAGTAAATTTTCAAATCCTCTCGTCCTCAACCCCTGGTACCCTTCTCACCCACCCCCCCAGCCACCTCCCCTCTTTCACTACTTACATAATTAGCATAGAAAGAGATGCTTTCCATGATTTGTTTAGATCAAAATATTTTTTAAATAAAGCTCCATAATAACAGGTCATGCAACAAGAATAAAAAAACTCAAACAGCCCACAACTAAATGAAGAAATAAATTGTCATTTTTTTGTTTCCCCTGGAAAATCATCCTTATTTTGCCTAAAAGCTCACTTCCCCTCTACTTCCTGGTGTCTATGTCCATACTCACTCAAGCTAACTTTCCTTTTCACTAATAATGACACAAGGGCTTCGGAACATGAAGGGAAACTACACACGTTTTACTATGAATAGAACAATGTATTTTAATTATAACCATGACTGAACTGTTCCATCACACCATCCATGAAATAGTGAATTTCCTGAGCTTATCAGATGAAGCATAATTAGTTCACTTCAGTACAACTGATAAGTATACTATGATAGGCTGAAATTTATTCAAAAACATTTATTAAACTGATAATGTCAAACTGAAAATTTCAAAATGAAATATTTTCATTTCATAGCTAACTCAGACTTTAGTTAACATAGTATTCTGACCAATATCATAAAATTGTAAAAATATTTTACCATTAGCCATAGTATCCATTCTCTTGTGAAATATAGCTTTGATGCATGGCACTTTTCACATCCTAAGTTTTATTAAAACTAAGAATGTGCGCTGGAGTATTAAAAATGTCTCCTCGTTTAAATCCTTAAGTGCAACAACTGGGTCATAATCAATTAAAACTTCCAAGATCTGCAATTATCTATCTCAAGAGCAAGAATTGTGAGTTTTATTGAAATAAAACTTGAATGTCTATATTTTACCATGAAGTCATATTTTTATTATTACCAGAAAATGTAATCCAATCTTTTGAGAAAGTTTGCAATGATGAGAAGAATATGTACAGAGTGAGCATGGATATATTTGCAGGAAGCATCTTTGTGCAAATCAATAATAATATTTAATAAACCACATATCACTATATTCATCAACCAGATGATCGGTTTGATAGTCAAGGAGAGGTTAGAGCTCACTTTACATTAATCCCAGACAAGCATGAAATCATGCATTGAAGGCATAGTGCTCAATGGAACAAACCAGATTTGAGCATCAAACTCTAGTCAGCAGGCAAGTGTTCTACCTACAGAGCAACTACACTGACTAGATAGCCTTAAAAATCCATACAGGGAAAAGCGACTCTTTGAGGAAAGGGGTTTAACTTTTCACAAAGGAAAGAGGCAATTACAACTCAATAAATATATTTATATACCATGTATAGTTTGAGCATGTCACGACATTGACACCATCATTTTTAACTAGTATTGAGTTGGTACAAGCCACAACTGCCATTTTAAGTATTTCTGTGTGTAGTACATGCTAAAATTACACTCTTTACAAATACACTTAGCAGAAATAACATGGTACGAAAATACATGCCGTCAACAGTACATTTCCCCCAATACTAGAAGAGAGAGAAGTATTAGCCCAATATTTCCTTTCTAGATATTGAAATTCCTCATTTCTCATATCTTCATTGTATAAACTGATATCTGCCTTTTTATGCCTCCCTAAAGGGAATGATCATCAACAATAATCAAAGAGGTCATAAACGTCACAATTTCCTTCTTATCCCAAATATAGCTAGCACGCAACCTAAGTCATCCAAAAACCATTATATGGTGGAAGCAGCCTGTGAATTTTCTAACACACTATTAACCAGAAATTGACAGCTTGAAATTTTACTCTCAAATAATCAATTTGAGCATTAAGCTCAAGAGAATTGAAAAGAATAGGAGAGAAGGAAATTGAACCTAATGTTATCCTATCCTCCTTATCTGCATACAACATGTACATTGAAAGCAAAAGGCATATTAGGCATCAAATGTTTTTTTGAGATACATAGAAGGTATGAGAAGTGCATACTTCATTTACTATTCTTGACCCTGTTCAAACACCCTCTTCCCTTCAGCAATGAGTTTATAGGATCTCATGAAAGTATTATGGTGATCACTAAATATTAATGTAGGCCGAATGAACAATATCTCACCTGTAATATTACTTTTACAATCAATCTTCCTTTAGATTCCCACTATAAACAAAAATATTAACAAATTTTTACACCAATGGGAATAAACAAGTAGTCTCTGTCAATTCACCACCAATCTAAACACAACAACTTTATGTAAAAAGGCTACATTAACATTGGTAATCCATACTGCCTATTAATTCCATTAGGCTGCACTGGCTATATTAATGTTTCAAGCTTGAAATAATGAGTTTCTCACAAAGGCCAGAGAAAGGTGATTGCACTGAAGGAGAAAGCAAACTGATATTAAAAACAGCAAATAAAGATGCTTGCATTTTAAATAAAGTACTTGCAATAAATTATATTCAAGATAATTAATTAGGAGTCTTCCTTTTGAAATGAGTAGATAACTAACAAAAGCATTTTGTACGGGAAATTAGCAAAATATATTTAAATAAATACCTATACATTGCTAACTTATGAAATTGAAAGGATAGGTTCTGTATAAGCACAAACCACAGAAGGTGTTTTCAGTAAACAGCAATTGACAAGTGGTAGCACTCATGGTTTTCATAAATTAGTACCACCAGAGAATTTTAACTCACATACCTTGGCTTCCATCCTACTCATCTTTAAACCAAGAGTAGTAACATAATAACCACATTATACTGTTTCTCACATTTTCTCAAATCAAAAACCACAAAATGTATAAGTTAACAGCATACAATAGGCTGGTATGCACCTAGGGAAATAACTCAGAGTAAAAATATTAACTTCAACAGCCAAAAAAATATTTTTACAATTTAATTGTAAAAAGAGATAATTTACTGATATCTAAAAATAGATATTTTTTCTATGATAGAGTAATGTGGACAATGTTAATGTCCAAATAATTTGTTATTCATTCATGTAAGAAATACTATAAGTACATAGCTAAAACAATTTGCTTAGAAAATTAAGGACAAGAGTTTTGGTTTGACTTATCACAATACATACTTAAATGGGAACATAGTATCCTCACACTTGTATAAAATTATTGTGGAAATCTCTTGATTAGTAATCCAATTGGAATTTTAAATCAATTCTTTCATTTTCAAACTATAAAATTTGAATATTTATTTAAAATCCATGTAGTATAGATTCTAATTGAGAGTGAGGTCAGTGCTTCTCATTCTTTAAGTAGCATAAAACCCTTTATACATATGGGATTGCTCCTTAATGTCTTTGGGTGAAGTTTATTGAAATAATAAATAGTGACAAAATAACATAATTATGGTTAGGGAAATACTAGATTCCATTCTAACTGAAATACTTTCCCATTGCAGTGAAATAACTTTATACATTTACATACACATATAATCTAGTGCATTTCTAAGGCTAGTGTGGGTTGACATTATGGCCAGGAGATATCTGAGCAACAGGGAATTCCCAAATTTCATTCATAATTATGTGGAAACGGGAGAACTCTCAAAAACATAGGGAACCCATATCATCTCTGAATCATACCCACAAAGGTTATGAGCCACACTTCCACAAGCATTTTCTTTTATTCACTTCTGTTTACTGATATCCATTCATCCCTGAGGTACCATAGAATCCAGACTGAGAAGCACTGATGCCATTCATTAAAAAATTCACTTTTTGTAAGCATTTTAGAGCTCAAGAAATTGTCTACATAATCACAAGCCATTAAGATGCCATAGAAATTTGAGCATCAGATGCAGCCAAGAACAAGCATTTTATTGACAAAAATTCACAAAAAAAACATGGATAAACTCTCTTTTTAAAGACAACAAACCTCGACTTGAAATAGAATTGTAATGACCAAACTATACAATTTATATTTGATTAAGTCGTCAGAACATATCCAGGCAACCACAACATTACATGAGGTAAACTTTCTACAAACATCAACATATACTCCAATAAATAAAAAAACACTTCCATAAAAATCACATTGGAATTGGAATTACCCCCTTAAGTATAACTCAACAATTAAGTTATGTTTTTCACCAAAGGAGTATACCATCGATTTCACAAAATACTGCAGCCATAATGTAAAAATATAAGTACTCCATGATACATAATATAAGCAATACCTTTTTATTCATGAAAGTTACTGGTTAAATTAATTAAAATATGTGTTCCATAAAAGCTGCCAAAAGACACAGTATGAGTTGTTGAAAAAATTTCTTAAATTCTTCCAATATATACTTAAATTTACAGAAGAATATTCATGCTTAAGAAGCAGTCTATTCAGAGAATAGTGAAAAGTTCAGTATAGGAAGATAGTATTAAGTAAATCATCCTATACCAATATTGCAAACAAATGACTATAAAAAAATATATTAATGCAAAGAGGCTGAGAACCAAGTCTATTAGACCCAACATAGTCTGAACTTAAAAAAGTTTAAGAACATGATAAAATGTGAAAAGTTTAACTTATAAACAAAAATTTTACCTTGTACAGTAAATTTTTAATAAAGCTTTTTCAGGACGACAAGGATCAATTCAGTCCTTCATTTAAGACCACTCATCATTAGTATGTCCACATGTGCAACATAATTGTGACACCACTTTAAGAGAGCAATTTCAAAAGCTTTCAGTCTTAAGGCAAGAACAAGAGGACTTAATGATCCCAGTCGTGTAGTTTTATGAGACTAACAGTGGTCAAGTTTAACATATAAAAACTTTAAGAAACTGGGCAAAATGCCAGTCTAAGTCTTTGATTGACTCATTTGGATTCCAAAAGGATCAAAGTGGTATTTTAGCTATAGACATCCCACCAATGAGCCACCTTCCTGGGAATTCATTCACTCTTTACAATGCCACCAGGGCGAATTCCAACAAAACATTGCGTAAGTGCATCAGTCATGCCTCATAGACAACCACTCATAAACAAGAGAAGCAATGAGATCCTGACATGGGAGTCCATAAAGAAAGCACCTCAGCAGAAAGTATGAAAATCATGGCACAATAACTGAACCTGAAATTAATATTGAATACATCAGAGATTATATACTACAATTATCACAGACATAAGAAAAGTACACATGTAAATTGATCCCAGCATTTATGGTGCATGAATTAAATTAACTTCAAAGACAATTGCACACCAAAATATTCAGTGAATTTTGCGATGAGAGGAATCTCTACAAGGGAAAATAGATAGAAGCCAGAAATCTAGAATTTGTAAGTGCATAATAAATAATGAAGATTGCATCTTATTAATATGAAAATGTGGTCAGAAAGGATATCTTCTAATAACTTTAGCACCCAAAAACTGTAACTTTAAATTATAAAAGAGAGAAGAAAAATGTCATTATGGTTTTAAGTCTTCTGTTCAAGAAATAGGTTTATTTGCAATTTTATATATTCATCACATGTGGTAAAAATTTTTTTTTTTTCATTTCATAAAACCCTCTAGTCTAGCAAGAAAAACCAGAGAAGTTAATGGGAGGTGAAGGATTGACCAATGATACGAGTCATGTCACTTTTTACTCTCTCAAGAGTCAAAAATTATTCCTCTGGTACTGTTTTTCATATAAAATTTTAGTACAAGCCTATTCATTATGGTGAAAGTAAAACCAAATAAATCATTCTGGTAACTTTGTCTCTAAACATGGAGTGACCTTGTGTATTGGAATCAGCAGCAATCTTTTTTGTTTCTGGTTCAAATATTTACCTCAGTCAAACACTTTACCATTTCATTTCTCTGATCTAAATCAGTATGGTACTTTGGGGATAAAAAAATGGACTCATCTACAAACATTACAAAAAAATTTGTTTCATACCGAATAAAAAATAGATACCCCATAATAATTCTTTCCTAAATCTGAAGCCTGGAAAAGCTACATGTAGATGCAGTTACACCATTTAAATGCACAAGGCAGACCACACTGCTGAGTATTATGGCCCTTTCAAACCATTGAAAATGCTACAATACAGGTAAAAATCAGTAGATATATCATTGACATGGGATTATGGTAATAAACGTAAATAGTTATTTTTCATTGTCTAAAAGAAACCACTATGGAAAATTACTATTTAATTTTAATAATAATGTCTAATTTCTACTACTACTAATGATTAATGACATGGAATGATAAGCTTTTTCAATTATATCAAACGTGCACCAAGTGATAAATGCTATTTAAATACTGTCTTACTGGATTATGAGGTGCGAAAGCTTGTTGTACATAAATTTATTCATACAAAATTATTTCACACAAAAATGCATGACTTTTCTTCTCAGGATCAGAATAAAGACTACATATAAACTTTCGAAAGAAGAAAATAAACTTCTTGAAAATTTTCAATGAATTCTGAATTAATTTACATTTTCAGTCTAAATCTGAAATCTGCAGCTTACTCTAGTGAGATAAAGTCATTCTTAATCTATGTAATCACTCACTTTAAAATACTACATGAGAGATTTGTTGTATTAAGAGTAATACTTAGAGCAGTATAGCCTATGAACACTCTTGCAGAAGATAAAAAATTTAGTCCCGAAATCAACAATTTTATGTAAACATTCTTTTGATTTATCAATTAAAGGATTTTCTAGGAAAGGAATCCAGTTAGATGTTTATAATTTTCTGCTAATAATTACATAAAAATCAAAAATGCATAAAAGTAAATATTTAAAATACTTCAAATATTTTATCAACTTCTTGCAGAAGGGTTGAATAGGTCAATAATAAAGAGCATCTTTAAGATTGAAAAAACTTAAGAGAGAACAGGAAAATTTTACTCCAGTTCAATGGAACTATTGCAAATCCAAAAAGGTGGCACATCTATAAATACTGTGGTACAGTCTAACTAACCTTGAAAGTAGTTCACACTTGCCACAGAAGAAGGTGATTGGTAGAATCTTCCCTCCCAGCCACCTCAGATGAGGGCCCATTTCCTGAATTTCTGAAATCTTCATAGCCATCTCCACCAGATATGACTAATATTTTTGTAGGCTTTTCCTCAGATTGGCCGGAACCCTTCCAGGCAGATGAAATTTGGGAGGCCAAAGAACCTTGGTATGACTGAGGAGGAGAGGCTGACAGGGTACTTGGAGGCAAGATTGAAGAGGGAGCAACAAGGGCTGAAAGACCTCCAGCAAGGGATGAAGACTTAGAACTCTTCTGATCAGATGATGCCTTGTCAGTTCCTTCTTCCACTGGCATGTCAACACAAGTGAGAAAGCGCACGTGCCCAGTATGACCATGGGGAAGCCCTTAAGAAAAAGCAAAAACATAGACATGATGATTAGTTCAAAAATAAAACCTTTTATGCACCCCATAAACAATCCTCCATTTAACTCAAACTATAAGTTAAGATTTTCTATTTAACATTAGAAGCGCCTCATTTACCTCGCACTTAAAAATCACAGGGCAGTAGTCATTTTGACCAGTATGTGTTTTCTCCCATTTTCATGGTGTTAGGCAAATATTTATGCATAGCATCAAATCTAAATTCATAATTATTTTATTTTAAAAGACATTTTAATTATGTTACAATGAAGTTAGAATGCCAGGTACTTTTCAATTCACAAGTGTATCCCCAATTCACTACTTAGGAATATATGTAGATAGTGGAAGTTTAAAAAATAAATATTTTATAAAATAATTTTTAATATGATATAAACAATCAATAAATTCACAAATAATATAAGCAATATCATTAAACCATATATATTACTATTAAATATCAGCTTTACCAAGGTAGAATAATTTAAATTACAGAATATAAAAAAAATAAGTCTTTAATTTTTTGCTGTGCATTTTCCTCTCATATATATTTATGGCATTTTGAACACTAATCAAGAGTTTTATTTCCTTAACAAGTTTATAACTGGCACTGTCTTTTTTTAGTTTGTGTACCTAAGTGGAAGCTATTGGTGCTGGCTGTGATCTTCCAATACTTTTGGACTAGACATACTCCTCATGTAGTTCTTCAAAATGAATTTATGATGCCTCATATGTTGTGAAGTACCTCTTTCTGTAAAACCCATGCATTTATCACAGCTAAATCTACGATATTATCAAATATTTGCACAGGCGAGATCCAGCATGTGCAGTATATTTCCTTGCCATTATATCCACTCCATATATTGTAGAGTTTTAGAAAGCAACTGACTTCGGTATTCTCTTTTCTGAATTACCTATTTCAATGCTGGAGTGCATGATAATCAGCACCAATACAATTTTGTTTCTTTTACCTTGGTAAATTCTCAAATAATGTCTTCATGTTTTAGTACCATGATATCTTAACCCTTGATGCATAAACTACTGAGGGGACATCATGCCTGCTTCTGTTCATAGTGCTGACATTACTAATGGTTTTTACTTTTGGTTTCTTCACTAAAGTCAGTGACGTGAAAAAATGTTGTGACGCTTCGTCCTGAATATAAGTACAGATGCAATAAGCGTAAAATGAAATTTTTAGGAAGAATTCTGTCGGGTGGGCACTACTTATCTTTCCCCAGATATGAAAACCCATCACAAAAGTATTTAGAGTTCACATCTGCAGAGACCAAGAATTTGATTCCAAATTTGCCTGGTTTATTTGCCATGTACTGGGTGAACCTATACCTAGCTTTAGTGGTAAAACGTCGCTCATCCATGGTAAGGTATTTACCAGGCTTATAGAAATCTATACAATTGTCCACTAATTAAATCCATATTTTGGGCATCAAAGCAAATTTATCTGTTTTGAGACGCTAAGATCTTATCCTCTGAGTATCAAAACATAGCCATTTTATCAGAGAGCAAAATGTTTCATGGCTTCTTCTGAGAGAAAAATGAGGGCCCCCAACCATTGGACTAAAACATATCATAATCTATTTAAACACATCCATATGCTTCTTGTACATACTTTAGTGCAAGAATAACTTCAATTTCTTCAACAGACGTCATATCTCCATCACCCAAGTGCACTAGTACCACTTCAGTGCATATTTGAATCAGAGGTCGAGTTCTTCAATATCAGAATCTATTTCTGATGTCTAACAGAAGTTGTACGAATTGCTTCAAAATGAAACCACCTCACCAGGATATGTTTCACAGCTAAGGAGCTTGGGGCACTGCTCCTGCACAATACAGCAACCATGCAGTGTTAAAAAAGGGACGATGAGGGCGTTGAAAAAAAAGCACACCTCTCATATCTCATGGGATAAAGTAGCACTTTACGACACATTTGGCAGAGATTTCTCAATGTATTTTTTGAGACATGTCTGAGAATGTCTATGCCTATGTCTTCTCTTATATCATTTCATTGTAACAAGGAAAAATGAAAATTCTACCAAAGAATGCAAGAAAGTAGGCATAACTTTCATTCATTCACTTAAATATCACCCACAATAGCTAAAAGAGTTCTCAATTGAAAGGAAAAGAATGATCACCTGAGATTTAATAAAACCAGTAAAAATGACCACTCTTGGCACTTTTAGTTTTATTGGCAAATATTTCAGCAAAAACATTTTTAACCTGTGGGCATATCATTAAAACTTATTAAAAGTCACAAAATACCAATAAATTGTATTCCTTAATCAGGGAGAAGAGAACATTTGAAACTCAAAAATGGTCAAAATGACTGCTCTGGCACTTCCAGTGTTCAAACATTGGAAAAATTATGGTACATCAAGTATAGAAAAATCTTATTTAAGAAGTATTTTTATTTCTTCTTTCCCAATTTTTTAGAACAAATCATTGCATGTCAAAGTTGAGATGCACATCTTTATTAGATGGACCTAATAATTTTGCTTAAGAATGAGAGATGACCCCCCTTATTTCTGGAAGTCCCGGAAAAGGAAAAAACATTGTCTTAGATTCACAGAAATATGGCATATATTATAAGTAAGTATACATGAGACTAAAAATTGTAAAAAATATGTTATGGCGAAATTGATGAATCTCAGAAAGTAGAAAATTTGGCCGTCATGAACTTAATACATTAAGATTTTACCCCATGACTTTAATTTGGAGTTTGATATGCATCATAAAGTAATTACATAATATGAATTGTTTTTCATGACTTCCTTTATACCTGTTACAGTTGGAGTGAGGTTGGCTGAAGTTTGGCTGGTTTGATTTGATCCAGATTTTCCTCCAGGTGAAGGCAGTTGTTGTGCCCTCTGCAGCTGACGACGATCCATGGCCAGGGTAAGTATAACTCCTGCACTAGTCCCTACCCAAAGCAGGTCCTGACATGTGAGCAGTGCAGTTACCCTCAAACAAGCAGCCTTGTGCTGTCGTATAATGTCATCACAACCTATAAATAAAGATAAATTATGTTATCAAGTTGTCGAAAAATATTTGGCTACTAATGCCTTATTCATGGCAGGTGGTAAAGAATTGAAAATTAAGCTGTGATTTGAAATTGATGTCTTTTAGGTCTCAAAATTTAAAAATAATGTTTCCTGCTTGCTTGAGGTTACAAATATAACTTATAAAAGATATTTCTGATGTACATAAATTCAAGTCAAGGGTGAAGGTTGCTTTCTAGAATAATTCTTGGTTTCTTGATGTCCTTTTCACATTTCCTGCTTTTTTGCATGTGAACCTTAATTTTTTAAATCTTTAAATGAAGATATATTTTCCCAGAAAAGTGGTTTTAAGAAAATGAGGAATTTAATTTGCATGTAAAAAATTATTTCTTTTATTCACATGCTCACTCAATAATTTCACATTACTTTTCATAAGTGAGCAAGAGGGAAAAACAAAACCACCACATTCATTACAACTCTCCCAAATGGGGAAATTTTTAAAACTGTTCCCATTCCATTAATCAAAGTGAAAGTTCATTGAAATTCTTAATTCAACATGTGTACTCAAATCGACTACCTGCATCCTGCATTTCAATATTGAATATGAGCCATTGCTAAAAGAAACTAAACAACAATCCACAACCCATATTCATTATCAAGCTTTGCCCTAGCATGTAATTTCCCCCAGACGAGGTAGAATGCAGATGAAATTATGCTTTTTGATTGGTTTGAACTCCATTTCATAGAATGGTGCACTGCCTTCACCTCCCCTGAGCACACAAAGGTATTCCTCAGGGATCCTAGTTGTCTGGAGCTAAAAAGTGAGTAGGTATATATGCATCCATACTGTTGGAACAACCTTTTATTTGGAGAGGAAAGTCAGCAGTGGCCTTGTAATGGAATAATTAGAGATGATAGGAATGAATGAGGATGTTGCTGTTATCTTTCCTCCTCCTGCTAAAAAAATCATGTGTTCTTTCCTTTGCCCTTTTACCTACCTCTTAACTTCTTATTCCAATTTCCTTTTTTACTAATATTTCATTTCCCCTATCCAATATCAATTTCCTTAAGTAATTCAATACTCTTATGTACTATTCCATCACCATTTATCAATATTTTATTTTCATAATTCTAAAAATCTTCCATTTCTCCTCCCAGTATTATTCAAACAATATATGTAAAAATAAGACAAGAGTCAACTATACCACAGATGTGAAACTCCCAGATAATGGCTCCTCTGGTGGTCACTGTGTAAAGCGCAAACATTGGTGTTTAATGTTAATGCCACCAGAGAAGTTAAAAGGTTTGCTATGTTTTATGTACCAACTAATTTCTTTTTCTTTGGTATTATCTCAGTATGCTATAAAGTGCATAGTAGGAGAAAGAAGAATCATCCAAATTGGCCAATCCAATAGATAATAAAAAATATTTCCAGCACAAGTCGTATCCAAACATTTACCATTATTTTGTTAAATCAAATGAGCTCTGAATAGGTAAACATGCATAAAAAAGAATTCAATTATGGAATATGAAAGACATTCAGAGCCTATTGTGCCCTTGAGAATGGTTTCCTGTGACAAAAATAAAGATAAACATGTCTCCAATACATTAGTTTTACCCTTTGTACAAATTTTCTTAAGACAAAATATACATACTTGCAAGCATTTTCCCAACAGCTGGCGTGAGGTCAATTGAGCACAAGCAAGGGAAGGGGGCAATTGGGGAGAACAGCCTAAGGAGTGCGGAATGCTGAAGAGAGACCCAAACACCTCCAACACCAGGGGCACCCTCTGGGGCAGCTGGTGCCAGGCACCATGCCCACCGGCTGCCTGGGTTAGGGCCAGTTGGAACAGTACCCTCCTCACACACTTCAAATGAATGCTATAAATATAAGAAATTTTTATTTAGACAAAAAATCATTATTATATGCATACAATCAGTAGTTCATTCTGTCATGACAACCAACTTTTGAGTTACTAAAACAATAGAGATTGACATGTACTGTAAGCACATAATTAAAGGGCACTACATAAATTCACATTTAACTCCAGTATGTTTGAACAGACTTACCCAAGTAAAAGTAGGAGCATGTAGGTGAAGCACAAACAGTAACAGTTCTATAGTTGGGTCTATGTAATGCCCGTGTGTTATCAGTTCCCATTTGAATTTACGTAGGCATACCCTTGCATGTCTGAATGTGTGGAGACATCAATTGTCCATTCAACCTATGGCACAGCCCT
>LYUA01000039.1:1406605-1417054 GCA_002093875.1 Calopteryx splendens | reverse complement strand
GGACAGGATCAGTTTGGGTTTAGGAAAGGTAGAGGTGCACATGACGCCATCGCAGTAATGAGGTCATTGATAGAAAGGAATATAGAGTATAATCAGGATATATATGCCTAAAGAATAGTGAGTGTCTTTCTATCAGGACTGAAAGCCAACAAGCTGACTGATCTGGCCACAGATTGCAGCCTAGTATGACCACTAATGTGACTTGTCAATAGTAAGATCACTGTCTTAATTAGATAAGATGTAAATTTATGCTTTGACTGAACCCCTGAACAATTTCAGAATGTTGGAGGAGTTGGAAAAAATGAATGCAAAAAATTAGGTACATTGAATTTTGGAGGGCAATTATGATATACCTATATAGTAGATACACTCTAGTGTTTAGTACACTATGCATCTACATCTCTGTTGTACCCAGAAAGCTAATGCAAGGTCATGAGGCATAGGGTGTTAAGACACCAACTATGCATGTATTGTGCAATTCAAAATTTTAATTTAATTTGATTAGGTTTTGCATAGTAAAGAATGAAGGCATGATTTATTCATCACAATTGCTAATATTTTTAAACGTTTTTGTTGAGGTCACAGAAAAATTTCACTATCTTCACCCTCTAACTATTCCACAGTTGGCCGTTCCCCTTACATATCCCAAACGTAAGACCAGAATGTCTTTGGATTATCTTATAACTGCTCGCATTTGAGTCAGATCCAGAACTGATCCATTTGTTGAAACGGAGCTATATTCTTAAGGATTAGGAGATGAATCTATTTTAAATATATTAAGAACTTAAAATTAAATTGTTATTTTGCTACACTTGATACCAAAATAAATTCTGTCAATTAAAAATGTAGCCAGATTAAGCAAAAAACCTCTGATTTGAAATTCTCTACAGTGCTTACAAGTTAGAGAATAATTCTACCAAAAATATATAGGAAAGTTGAAAAAATCTTTGACTCATGAAGATGTGAAAGACATTGAGCTGAGCTTTGAAGTGAAATGCTTGAAGTGTCTCAAAATGTAAAATCACAGGATTTTTTCAACTAAATTTGTCAATGTAACCCGTAAGATACTCTGCCAAATTTATTTATTGCCCCGTGAATTTTATTTACAATTCCTGTATCTGTGGCCAGTGGAGAGTGTAGTTTTTTATTAATAGTTTATAAAAGAATAAAACATGACTGGCTTGTAGAATTGTCAACCCTGTCAATATAATAAGACATAAATCAAAGTAAATATTGGAAAAAACTAGTTTCTATGCTCTCTTAAGCTGAAGGCAAGAAAATAGAAAATGTAGGCTCGATCACTTGTAAAATGCACTTTACAACATACTTTGTATTATACTTCTAATACATGTTATATAAAATCGCATAAATAATGTAATATCTTTATTGGCAATAAACATGCAATGTGTTTTTGTGCTTTTAAAGTTCTGAAGCCCAACCAGGATTTTGCCAGCAATGATAATGGCTAAATAATCTTAACTTACTGAGTATGAAGTGCTAAGGGTAACTGGGAGAGAGGAGCCTCCATTGCATTCGCTTCAGCTGCCCTCCTCCGAAGCTCAGCAGCCAGGTCAGCAAGCACCTCATCAAGGGCCCCATGTGAGCAATGTAGGGAGGCTGCCATCTGAGACAGTTTCCCAACCATGCTCAAGTCCTCTTGCACCCTCTCTGCCTCCTTCAGGGCACGTCTCACTGCACCAGCTTCCTCCCTGCCTATTAAGGGAAGGAGACTTGAATGAAAATGTCTAACCATCAGTTGTGAAGAAATATAAAACATTAATGGTGTCTTTCTGGCACCAGCGAATAAATATTAGAGGCTAACCAATATAAATAAAATGTTCAATGAGTTAATTTACAATAAAAAAACAAAATAATAATAATGTTACAGATTTTATTCAGCCATCTTTATTGTTCTAAACCAAAATATTGTGTAATATAAGTACCAAAAATTACCAATCAAAACTGTATTAAGTACAGTGTAATGATTAACTAAAATTAGTACTTTAATTCTATACAGTGGAACCTGTGTATGGCGATCACTGATGGGTTATGAAAAAGTAATTTTCTATAAAAGTGGTCACTTAAGTGGGGTTGAGGCAGCAAAACAGTTAGATTGGGCTAACTGTATGCTTGAAGAACCTCATTCTACAAAATATGTGTACGTAAGTTTGGATACTATTTTGCATGAAAGACAGGGAGATTATGAATGGAATGATTATTACTAAACCATTACATATGAATACTTGCACATGTGACCAAGTATAGCATCAAAAATGAGTTGTTTGCATGAATCCTGATGAATGCATAAATAAGAAGTCAAGAAAGCACTAAAGTGAAATGTGTAAATTATGAAATGGAATTGGTTAATGTCTTCATCATAGTGTCAGAACTATTACATTACCGACCTTATCTTCTTTACACACACTTGTTTTTCACTTTCCTAATCAAGGAGCAATTCATACCTACATTTAAAAATGTACAAAATTTGAATTTACCCACCCTTGAAATTTCAGCAAGCTTTTGTGACCAACCGCATTCACAGTCCCTTATCAGTCATATTTTTCTCAAGGTGTAAAAATTCTTCTTTCAAGGGAAAGGATTGACACTAAGAACATTTTAAAAATTTGTACTATTACTGCAGAAAAACCTGGCACGTGAATACCACAAAGATAGGAAACATACTGGCCAAAATACCATTCAAACTTATTGACCGTACACAGCTGTTTTCCACTCCATCTTATCTCTATGCCCTTCTCTACATCACAAGGGTACATGAGCCATGGTAGTGACCAATCATTCTTGAACAAGAGAAGAAATGCAATATTCCAGGGCCAAGAGTACCAACTATCCTCCCATAAGATGCTCCTCTTGCATTTTTCAACTACTTTCTGCTCAATGTGCATCATATTCGGCAGTGTTCATGTAACATTTCAATTTTTGCTTCCCTCTGAAGTTTCTTTCTCGCCCTTCTCCATCCGAAGGCAGAAACTTCCCATGATCTCATATTTCAGAGATGTCACTCAGGACCTCATAATACAATAGGGTAGTTTCCTAAAAATGTTTTATTATCATAATCGAATACATGTACCATCTAAATTCAAAATCTGAAGTCGTTCTGGTGAAAGGTGAAAAATTTATTTTTTACAATTAATTGATTACTGAAAATTTTCAGCTGCGAGAAAACACAACAGGGAGCTGGCAGGAAGCTCGAATGACACCACAGGGACTGGATCCCTCAGTATGCTGCTAAGCTTCAGCCTTTCACTCCAGTAAAACCGGGTAAAATACTTTCAAAAGATTTCGATGAAAGGATTAAAAACCGAAAGTACACTTGGTAAGGAGTAGCACAAGGTACTGTAACAACTTGATTTTTAAAGTGAAGTTATTTTGAAAATACGAATGTAATGACTTGTCCTAAATTCTATTATTTTAAAATTTTAGAGCACATCTCAGACTGACCACCTTGGATGATAGCAGCAACTGATCAGAACAGAATTCATTTAACAGAAGATATTCAGTCAGCGCCTCATCACATTCATCCATACGTATACATGTTTTTGATTTTCAAAGGCCGGAACAAATGGCCTCAATTGGTTGGGTCCATGATGTACAGTGTAGTCACGACATGAAGCCATCACTGGGGTACACGTTTTGTCTGGTAGGCCTATGGCAGTTACATTTTAGAAGAGGTACTATTTGCCCTGGTCACAGCCACATTGCCATGTGCTTGTATAATGGAGGTTCAGCTAACGTTGTGTCTTATGCAGTATAAATTAATGCATGTAAAAAGTGGTCATGTGGTCACCTAACAGAGGTTAAGATGTCAAGACAGGTTCCACTGTACCTGTGAAATCTTCCAATATCTATTTAACAATTTCTTTGCTTACTTTCTTCTTCTATTTCTACAGAATCAAATTAGATGCTGGGATATTTTATAACCAATGATTAGGACCAGAAATACCTGATCTAAATAAGTCTTGAGCTAGGTGCCTTTCACAAAATACAAAAAATTCACTAACAAAATAATATGTATCATATGCAGAAGAGATAATTTTTAAACATTATATACAAAGGGAAAATCCAAAAAAGGAATCAAGGAAACCAAGATATGTACACGTAATTACATACCTCTGACTACTTCCAAATCTTCTAGTGGAATTCTCATAAGTAACTTGAGTTTGTGTCCCTCAAGTCCAGTTGTTAACCCTCCAGCAGTGGACATACTATGACATTAAAAAATAAATTTCAAGTCAAGGAGAAGATTTAAATCAGCACATTTTTTGTTCAAAAATATTTGCTTGACTAAAGGTACTATGACTGTAAATTACATCAAGACAAATGATATTACAGTTCTTCTAAATGGAGAAAAGGCATAATAACTATATATAAATAAACTTATCCCAAAATATTTAAATCAAATATATTTTTAATTAACTTACGTGGAAGCCTTTCGTATGGCAGATGGCCCAGATCTTCTTTTGGCACTTGCAATGAGAAGAAGGTCAGAAAAGAGTATGAACGACCGCTCTTTGCCCCCTAATGTCACCTGGTCCACCCTTAGCAGGGTCCTGGTTCCACTGCCACCTTTAAATATAAATTGCCCATTTTTATTAGGTTACATAATTTTTTCCCATCTCTTTTAATGTTCTAGATAAACAATGCAGTGCAACCCTAGCAAAATTTGTTAACAAGAACAAAATGTAGAAGAGAATCTGATATCCTGGTGCAAGTCTTAGTTTAACAACCAAAAACCACAATTGGATGCCACACCAATTAATGCATGAAAATAGTTTACTTAAAAACTTAAACAATTATGAGGATTTCAAACAATAGAACATTAAAATAAAATTTTGCACTACCTCCTTGATTCAGATGGCCTAAATTAACCAAATATTTAATATCCTAGCAGTTCCATCCAGATATACCTGAAGAAGCAGAACCTCCTGGGCCAGCCAGAATGGAATCTGCCCATGCCTCAATGGTGGTCCCTGAACTGGTACCAGAACTTGAGCTGCCCCTACTGGCACCTGCCCCCCTCCCCCTTCTGTTGATGGATTGGGCCAAAGATCGGACCACTGTGGCAGCTTCAACCAGTAATGGATGGTCAGGATGAGAAGGCTCAGTATGCTTGAGAAGTCTCTGCAATGTTATCAAATAAGGATCATTTATAAGTACCAGTTTTGAGTCAAGATAATCAACTACATAAGAGAAATTAAGATTTAACATTAATATTAAACACATAAATAAGATACAAACTAAATTTAGAAATATAAAAAAAATATTAAACCATAACTAAATACAAAACAGCATTAACTCAATTATTGGCATTAATTAACATCAATCAATGAAAGCTCATGAAGTGTACAACACATGTACAAGAAATGGCTAAATACCTAATCTGAAGAAACACGAGAGGGAACCATACATTAACCAAGATTTCATTAAAAATGATTTCAACTCTTGGTATAGGTGCTGCAGCTGTTAAACTCATTGTAAGTATTAATATGCCACTTCTTGGAATCCTGGCCCATTTTGCTGCAATTTCTAGTGCCTCAAAAAAATGTGCCCTGGGGAAGGGGACTAAATGGTTAATTGAAGACTCTACCAGTTGACTAATAAATCAAAATCATACCATAGTAATCAACCTGAAGTTCAGTTTGGTAGGTAAGTGTAGAGCTCACCCAGTACTAAGCCCAACTGTATGTGAAATTCACACATCAGGGTAGGGCGGCCAGTTCCTTTCTCTGTACAGACCGTGATTTCCCAGGAAGACCTGGTACTCGAAGAACTGTACACAGCTTGGACGAAGCTGAGGGCACCCAGAGGCATCACCCGGAATCAAACCCAGGTCTCCCCGTTAACAGCTCAGTACTCTACCCACTGAACTACTGTGCCCTCATGACTAATACATAGGAAACTAAATAAAAAATTAATTGAAAAGAAGAAAAATAGTTTTGGAAAAGGGTCTTACCTGTATAAGAAGCTCATATCGAGGAATCCTTTGTACAGGCATGATGAGGAGGGAATCCACTGCCAATTTTCCTTTATGCTCTCTCGCCATACTCTAATGGAATAAACACAAAAGCCATTAATCAATTTTACATTAATCACATCATGCAACCAGAAATAACATTTCTAATTACATATATTAATAGTACTTTTTTAAATGAGCCAATTAATATAGCTAATATAGAATGTTTCTTCCTCCCAAAGGAAGGAGGAATATGATTCAATATACTTATATAAATGAAATACCCAATTGTTCAACATAACAAAATAAAAAAATACACTTTATTTAATTTTGAGGGAAAGGGCAATGAATAGTGAATAAGAATTAAGGAGATAAGTAGAGATACAGGCATCCTCAATTTATACCACCGATTGCTTTATGAGAAATCATTGTGTACAATGACAGCACACAAAATGAACTGATAATTATACATTATGAGAATAGGGCCAGAACACCCACTACAAATGAAGAATGAATAAATACACTGAATAAACTCCCTCTAAAATTACCTATCTTATACTACAATCATTGACACATGGAAATTGGGGCCATAATGATTCTCCATTTTCAAACACTCCTTCAAGGTGCCAGGAAAAATATATAAAATACTTATTCTACACTTCAAGTATAAAAAGGTGAAGACAAAGCTTACCTCAAGTAGGCGTGCAAATGCAGGCTTTGCCTGGCAGGCAGACTTGATGGACTCTTTGGCATGTTTCCAGTTGTTTATAAAAGAAGCATAGGTGTCAATGACACTCTGCTGCGTAAACTGTAATTATAATCCCAGGAAAGAAAAAATAATTAGATTGATGTTAATACTAAATAATATGCAATTATAAACATTAAATTTTGCTTTGCTTATGCACACACAGGGATCTTCATGCAAGGTAATTTCTCAGAAATCCATTGTAAACCTTTTTCTCAGAATTGCAAAACCTGACATAGCACTGAAGAACACTGAGTTAAAAATAATTATAATGAAAAGAGGATGAGAAACATACTGAATACAACCTGAACTGGAAATAAAATTTTAAAAGAGCACTTTCTACAATGCACAGTTTAAAATAAATATACTTGCTAATCAAGATGTTTTAAGGGCTGAAATTGTTTGGATTGTATAGAATGAGAAATGATCAACATACAGTTAATGGTGAGTAAAAAATGAGAAAGTATAGCATAATTATGCATTTGGACCAACACAGGACCATCAAGAGGGTGGGGTGAGTGGGGCAATCGCCCTGAGCACCATGGGCTGGGAGCTGACACAAAGCACCCCTCTGACATATTACATTATGAGGGGGCGGCATTTTGAAAACAGTTTTTAATGAAGATGGCCTCATTACATTTATTTTCGAAAAAACCAAATAGTGGTCTGTGTCTCTTATGTTAACAATTTTAACCATGTCAAATTAGTTATTAGAGAAGATAAAAACTATCTCTAATTATTGTAAAACGTAATTTGCACTTCTATTTGGATTGTCTATCTCTAAAGTGATGGGGTAAGGAGGGGAGGGATAGAGTCTCACTCCGATGCTTAGGGTCAACACAACTACCCAGGAACGACAACATGGACATCATACAGGGCTGATCACTGACCTCGGTGAGTTAAACAGTCATGTGAGACAACATAGCTTAACACTTAGTGTTCATTATTAAATACAAAATAAGCACAAAAAAATGATTTTTCATGGGAAACCAAAGTTCCTTGTGCCAACCCCAACATCATCAACTTACAGCATGAAGGAAGACGTCTCCAAGTTGTTGCCTTAATGGGTCCCAATGGTCCAACCTACTTCTTAATTCTTCCAGGAAAATTTCATGATGAGAAAGGATTTCTGGTACCTAGAAATAATTATATTTTTCAGTCACCTCACCAAATTATTTTGTGAAACATTTCCCTCTTCACCTACAGGCCCCCAAATCCTCAGCAACAAAGTCAATAATAAAATACAGGATATATCTGAACTAAACCAATATATCTGCCTATTTTTTTTCTAGTACCTTAACAAAAATCTAATCTTGACTCCCAGCTCAATCATATGTTTGTTGAAAAACAGTATTCATTATTTAAAAATCCATAGAAAACTTGTAAAAACATATTTCCATGAAATATTTTGCCAATATTTTTATTAAATCTAAATGTAATTCAACTCGACATGAGTTGAAATACTCAATTTGAGTAGCATACTCTTCTAAGTTCTTAAAAACATTTCATAGAATATCTTGTTTAAAATGTAACTTACAATTGAATAATGATTAATATTTTTTGTGATTACTTCTACACTCTTGTCTACCATCATATTTGCAACGTCATTCATATTATTTCCTCCCTTCACTGATTTGATTCCTTAATTTAACCAAATCCAAAAACATAATAATTTCGAGGAGACTAAATTACACTACGGTAAAACACTTAGGTAAATTCACATACCTGAAAAAAAATTTCATCCACCAAAGAAGAGTCAATCAATCCTGAATGTTCGGAACTTTTTAATGCCCTCAGGTATTTCTGTAATGGATAAAAAAAACATTGAGCATGTATGGCCATGATTGGCTAAGTTAAAATTTCATGATTCTTCATATGATAAAAATAAATATCATTTCAATCGGCTGGTACTAATTATAGTACTACGCTATTATTACTATAAATATTAATAACATTTCAAGCATTTACATAAAAAAATGCCAATAATCACTTACATGAACAAGAATCTGAAGGGACTCCACATAGGACCGTTCTGTTTCATACAGCTCCACTGCCACATGTGATCTTGTGTCCTGAAAGTAAAAAAAAATGATCTTAAAACTGGATGCTTATTTCAAGAGAATGTCTAAATTGAGAAGGTTTGACCCAAGAGGAATCAATCTACTGCCCAAATACATGGAATTCAGTAACAGCTATACTGAAGACGATTACAGAACTAATTAGACATTTCAAAGTAGTACAAAAACCTAATTACATATGCACTAAAGTTTCGATTAAAGTCTTGACCTTTCAAAAGTATTGACTGTTACTATCTCGCAGTACTAGTAACAAGTTTTATAAAAATCACCAATCATTGATTATAGGCACTTCTGCTCTATGCTGATCCATGAAGTAGCAGTAACTGGGTTGATAAAGGGTTATCCACTGGTGTACATAAAATAACATACACTCAGCAACATAAAAATTACTGCACAACAGCTAACATCCACGTTGAAGGCAGAACCAAAATATGTGACTTTCGGTTTAGAAATACAATTATGGCTATAAAATAGTCAACCATTCTAAAGTATTTCTGAAAAGGCCAATGAATATCATCGCAAAATTACAGTATTTAGCCCAAAGAAATGATAGCTGTTACGCCCCAATAGGTTTATTTTATACTTATAAATAGAAAACAAATGGCTCATGTATCAATTCAGAAAAACCAATCAATTACAATCATTTTCATCAGAAAAATGAAGGACACTAAAATCAGTAAACGTTCATGATAAGGAAAATCCTCATACTTATCAATATAATTTATTTACTGTATCTTGAGTTATGAAGAATTCATTTTTTTAAACATAATTGTAAGCATGGAATCGTGGGTTTGACGGCCCACAATTCAAGTGTCTTTTTGCTTCTGTACGAAACTGAATATCATTACATACATATATCCAGCATAATTGAATGCTTAACATGAGACGAATTGTATTTTTCCAGTATTATATTAATCCAGCCTCAATCGTTGGATATCCCAAGACCAACCTGAAAATTATTTACTAGAATCTTTTTAATGTTATTTTAAAGTAACGAATTAAATTCTACTTTGCTGGTGTAAGCCAATAAAAATTTTTGCCATATAATTGAATAGCTTTAATTTTTTTGAATTGAGGCCTAAAAGAAAACCTGAAATTTTATTTGTGGTCGAATAAGCCCCTACACTACAACTATGTTTATATTCTGGAAAACCTTTATGGCAGATCCCCACTGGTATGAAGAAAATATTAGAAAAAATACAAAATTTACATTCCATTGAGGTGGGATCTTGGATTAATAATAGTATTGTATGCCATCCAGGGCCAAAGGAATTTCAATTTGATAATTCTCTGAAAGGCAACGCATTTAGACGAATAAGTACCGAGGGGAAATTTGGAATGCCTCATGATATGGAAGCATTCCGCAGTTCTCCAAAAAGTAGAGACGAGTACGGGATTTCGAGAGGACAGCGCGTGTGAACCAAAAATCCGTCAGTTTACGATAGAAATTATCGCACACAATCGGGTAAAGGATTTCCTCTTACGTATCCCCTCCTCCTACCAAGAAAAGCAGAAGCGAAATGGCCTTTCCGGAAGGTTAAGTAAGTCCCCAAAACAATTTCCTATGGAAGGAAACGAATCCTCAGCACGTTCAGAGTGGAGCAGGTCGTATTCATCACGGGGATGGATCATTTGGTCCTACGATGCCGGTCCCC
>LYUA01000039.1:1385094-1399880 GCA_002093875.1 Calopteryx splendens | reverse complement strand
TACTGTATTTCTGTATCAATAGTTTCTCTGCGTCACATTATTTTATTAATGTGACTTAAAGACTTTAGGAATACTATACTAATTTTCTACGAAATCGCACGAATTTTATGAATATGTTATATAAAGTTGACTCACTGAACTACTTTCATTCGTGGCATATATCATGCTGAGCCATTGTTAAGTGTCTATCTTCTTAACCAGTTCGTGAATTGTCAAACACATGGCCCGGCAGTGAAACAGCTACTGCCAACCTTAGCATTTACGTATTGAACTGACCAATTGTTTCAGCTGATTCTATCCTGAATAACCATCTGAACACGCAACAACCAATAGCAAAAATCAACTTTTCTACTAGAACCGGCGGCGTTATGAGTATTGGAATCCACGTTTATTTTATTGTAAATGAATTTAAAATTATTACAACTAATTGGTCTCCAGTAATTACTTTTTTCTTACAGAACTTTGTCCATTAACGAAACCATTATGGTTATCTAACCGCACGGCTGAGGAACACAGGAATTAACTCTGTGCTATGTTTAGTCCTTGAAAAAAAAATACAAGCCCTCTTTCCGGTTGCTCTTTCATTTATTAAAATGAAAACTACTAAAAGGGATTATGGATTCACTGGAGACGCAAACTAAAATTTTCTTAATAAAAAGATTGTGATTTCAAACATCTACTAAATAACTACCGGATCTGGTAGGTAATGGAAAGGAGTGCGGACTATGCTACGGAAGATTGCTGCAATGAGAGTCAAGAGCTTCTTCCGGTAAGCGAAATCATCTCCTCAGCGAAGATAGCAATGTAACTCACGGACAACTTAGTTTGTTAAAGGTATATGCGTGGAACTGATGTCGACGATGTAAAATGTGTCTATGATGTCATTACGTAGTATTGCCGTAACACCTGCGACAGTTTGAGCCCCCCGAGTGCGGAAAGATGTAAAATGCTAATTAAAATCATTTCATTGAGGATGGTGACCTAACACCCCTGCCACACACCCTCGTGACGGCTCGAAGAACACCTTCTAGATGCAGTTAAAAATATAAAAGGACTAAAAACCCTGAAAATTCCCCGAGACTTCAATGGAATTTTCGGAAATTTTTAAAAATGAAATGGAATACAAAGTTTAAATTATGGAAATGAAACAAAAGAGAGTAAATCATTAGTTTTATTCACGCATACATTAGCTGTGGCAAAGGCACTGTTTCAAACCACGTACGGAGAAAATACACAAGCATCAAAATCACACTAATCAACCCGAAGGTCGGTATGGTAGGTGAGGGTAGAGCCCACCCATTACTAAGGCCAAAGGCGTGAGAAATCACACCACATCAGGGTAGGAGGGCCATCTTTTTTTCCTTTCCCTGTGCCACCCGTGATTTCCCACGATGACCCGGTACTCGAAAAATGGTACACAGCTTGGGTGAACCTGAGGGTGCGAAGAGGCGTCACCCGGAATCGAACCCAGGCCCTCCGGTTGGTAGCTCAGCGCTCTACTCACTGGACTACACAAACAGATAAGAAAATAACAAATTCACAATTCCCATCAATCAGAGATTGAAGACACGTGTGAAATCCTGTAAAACCTATCTGTGGGGAGATATCGCTACTGACTACACTTTAAAACTTACGAAGTGCCTCAAGAATTGGAGGAAAGCCATGAGACACTAATGGCACGTAGAAAGATTAACGGTAAGCAAATCGCAGTTGAGCATTTCAGAAAACATTAAAGAAATGAAGAGAGGGACGCCACAGGATACAGAAAATATGGCAATTTTAGTAATACGAGTGCAATGCCAGAATCCGTGAGCTCGTGAAGAGAAAGAACAAGAGTCGCAGACGATCGATGCAATGGCTGTCATAAAATTGAGAAACATGATTAAAATCTAGGACTGATGAAGTACGAAAATGTTACAAAAATTATTAAATTAGCCGAAATATAACAAAGGCTGTAGATGAGTGGAAGCGTAACCATCTAAAAACATTTATAAAATTTCCAAAATTTATCTTAGGAAAAGCAGCTAAGTCAATCGTGAGAAACCACGTTTATGAACGCTGAGCTAGGGGCAATGGCATTCGGGATGGAAATGCAGAATTTCCCTTTGAAGAGGAAGAGTTAATGAATAGGAGAAAATATTCGAGTTCACTTTCTGACCACATGGGGGCAAGAGTTCACGAATAGGGAGCTTCTGCTGAAGAGTGAGAGGGAAGTGAACAAGAGGTTGAGGACGATATTTGTGAAGAGAAAGAGAATGGGGACCTCATCCCCAGGCTGGATTTGGCGCTGACGTGAAATATTTTCGGGAAAACACGAGCCCAGGAGTCGATAAAATACCATTTGAAACGATCAAAAATTCGGCAAACCAAAGCCTTTGGGGCAGTCTTACAACTAGTCTGGGATATTTATACATTAGGATTTTAGAATAAATTAACCAATCCGACACGGAAAAAATTGTCAGACTAATATAATAACTTTTGAAGCTTCATCCATCACAGATGATGGGGTAATCAACCGAAGAACGGAGAGGAAACAAGGAATATTAAATTTAGGATCAATTCCATTTACCAGAAGTGGAGACAGAGAAGCTATTCTTGCTTTCTTACTTGTCATAGAGAAAATAATACAAAAATACCGACGGAATTGATTGCCTCCGTAGAAATGGAGAAAGTTTTGAAAACGCGGACTGGAACATAATGCTACTTATCTCGAAGAATACTGGAATGAACTAAAATAACGGAAGAATCATACACGCTCTTTATAGAGACCAGACTGCAGTGATCATACGTGGTGAAAGTAGAGAAGATACAGAAAATAAAAGAACACGTTCACCTAATCGTCCTTGATCTTTAATGTGTGTTATCATCAAGAAAGCAATTAATGAGATAAAGGAAAAATAAAACGGCAAAGCACGGATGCATGAAGAAAGAATTATAGGATATATGGACTACACAGATTAGGTTTCGGTAAGGAATGAGGACCAAATGAGTATAATAGCCTGTACGGAGAAAGGGTGAACAAACCCAAGCTTAAAATAATTGCAAAGCGAAAGGTAATACCTGGAGCCATTGGGAGGCCGACCACATTCAAATAGAACTAGGCAAATACCTACGTCAACAGAAACAGGTTAACTAGGAAATGGATGATACCAGGAGCAAAGGAAAGAAGATTATAAGTGATGGAAATGTGGTTTCCGAGAAAAATTATGAAAATAACATGGTCAGGCTGATGACTAATTAAGATGTCCCCAGTGATTTGAGAAGCATAGAGATATTGACAAGAATAAGAGAAAAGGAATTCGAATATTACAAAGAAAAATAGCTTACTGAAGGTAGTATAGGAAGGAGCCTCGGAAGGAAATAGCTATACAGGAACACTTAAAGATTAATTAGGAAAATCAAGTTCGAAGACCTTAATGCAATGATCAGTGGGGGGATTCAAGGGATTGTCAGAGAACAGGTTATCTTGGAAAACTTCTACAAATCTATTCAAGGAAGAATGTTCACGATATGACAATTAAGATTCTTCAAGTTTAGGGCTGTATTTTATGAGCTTGCAAATGGGAAGAAGTATTAAAGTAATTTATATACGCAATTATTGCAGAATAAAAATAAGAAACGGTCCTACTCATTAACTTTGAAATATGAGAAACTAACGAATGTGGTCCCTTACCTCTGGCTCTCGAAACGCTCTCGTTTTGATGGATAAAACTTCTAGCTCTTAATTTATCTTCAGTAGAAGAGAAATCTCGGGCAGACATAAAGCATTGCAGTGAAATTTCTATAGTTACTTAAAAAAAGCGACCATAAAGGAAACAGAAGTACTTGATTTATAATTTTCCCGCCAACAGTTAACCCCATGCCAAAATTTCAGTTTCTATTTAAATTATTCATACATTCTCGACTCTACTGCAGAACTGGGACACATTTGATGGTTTTGCGAAACAATGAAAAAACTCCTAAATCGGGATCAATTAAATATCACTTTATAACTTAAAGTCTAACATACATTCAATGCATTCATCTTAAAGGAAAGGCCAAGTAGCTACGATGCGTTAAAACATTACGGAACCACACAAATAGAAATTTCTCCGTGCAGACTAGCCTGTGAACAAAAGTTTTGTCGACGCCGGAAAAAGACCTGAATTGCAGCCTTCCCTGATACCCTTTCCGATCTTTCATTTCGCAGCAATCCATTGGTTGAACTTTGGGCTTCGTGCAAGGTTTAACGCCGTGAAACAATAAATACTTTAATCCTCCAGCTTTCACTCCCTCTCTCCCTCCCTGTGAGATTCAACAGGTCGCGAGTTTCAGCCTTTGCGTCGGGCGTCCTCTGCATAAGCCGCACAACGCGATGGCTCCTGTGTCTCCCGCTTACACCCCTACTCGAATTCGGATGGACTCCCTTCGAGGCCACCCAATAACAATAATACAACTCTGAACTTAATCCGAATGGGAAGAGTTTGGAACGCCGCCAGTTCCGGAAACAAAGGTACCAGCAGCATGGCGACGCCTGGCGACGTTCCAAGGCGCGACAGAACGCGTCTATATGCTGCGAATTTCGAAGACTTGCCCGAGAAAGGCGGGATGCAATTCAGTTCGCACATACCACGGGATAGCAGACAAAATGGCTTCATCATCTTTTCCTTTCGAACCCACCCTCACCGCCGCTGTCGCTGGTATCACGGATATCCCACGCGCCTCCTCGCCACCCACCAAGGACGACGAATCCAGCTCAAGCACTTCAATAACAACTACGGCCCCGTCACCAATTTCTTCGACTCACCGCGGTGTAAATGAAGACCAAGGAAATGAGGAATGCTATATCGCTCACGCTTGAAATGAAAACGAGTGCAAAATGAGAGCGAAGTGAGCTAAATGCAAGGCCAAACCGTTTTGTCAATTTCCGAAGAAATTAAAGACAGTATTTCTTAATTAGCACCAAATTTGCCAAATCTTGTGTGGTAATTTGATAAATATGCATACGCGCATTCTACAGATATATGCATTATATTCTAAGCACATTTCAAATAAAGTGCATATCACGGAGTAAAGTAAAATTATATTAATATGAAATTACTAAGCCAACCGACCAAAAGAACAAAGGAAGTTCGAAAGAACGGGAAGATCAAAGTCTTAGCGCCATGGCCAATACGGTTAACGGCTGATATTGAAAGGTTTGGAGCCAAGTTTTAAGGGCACAATTTTCAGGCATGTAAAAAATGATTGAAATGTTCTGATAAGATTCTGAAGGTAAATAAATTCTTAGGAATGTCACGAGAAATATGAAAATGCCCGTATTTCATCACTGTATTGAGGGAAATCTACGAAAACACGTATTTCCGAAATCGATAAACTATTACTTGGCATTAGCAAGACCTGGACAACTGAACGATAGGAGAGTTAAACCAATCACTGATTGAAAGAATTAAAATCCACTACATTCTGCCTTAGGTTGATAGGCATTCCATTTCATTCCAATATCTGAAATTGGTAGAAAAACGATGGATTTACTAATGTATTAAACGGAGAATGTGATTAAGTAATAATATGTGCTTACACAGCAGATCTTTCTCTACCACCCAAAACAAAAATTTTCATTTGCATGGAAATGCATTCACGTAGCTCAAGCTAAAAAGACGTCCAATATTTTTATTTTCTTATAAATGTGTAAACTTTAGGCATAAAACGAAAAATATCTGAGTTGGGAGGTTTTCCATTTCAAACTAATAATTGCATTATTTTTCAAAGTTTAACAGGATACTGATTGGCGTCTGGATAATTGGATAACTGCGCAGCGTAGCTCGGAATCATTAAATGTTTTCCCGCCTTATACTAAATGTTGGGTTTCCATCCAACTTTTAGTAATACTGGCACACACTAACTTTTCTAGTCAGAGTAGAAAAGGCGTTTAAATTAGATACCTGATTCCAAAGTTCAGCTTTCCACAATAAATCGAGTAACAACCAGGAATCGAAATTAATAGCGGTACTGTATTTAGTCATCCACATAAAAGAAAAGGTGTGAACATACTGACACCACCATTTCTAAAAATTGTCTCTCTCAGTAATCAGACTTGATTATCACCGAAGAAGGGGAGACAAAAGTAGAGTTTTTAGAAAAAATAAATGCTAAAATACACCACGAATAAATATAGCATTAATGATTAATATAATATTTATGTACTTGAGTCGTAATATTTATTAGCATATTTATTATTAGTATATTTATAGTAATATTTATTTGTTTTTGGTATTTTTTCTAATATTTGCATAACTTATTAATGCAGCATAAATCATTTTCTTTTCGCTAAGTTCACTTAATATTTCTTCATTGTGACCTAGCACCCCCATAATATCCCAATCTACTCGTAAATCATGAATATGAGAGTTATCACGAAGAAATGGTAGTATTAACGTAAGCAATTGCGCATGTCAGTTCTTCAATCAAAATTTAATTTTAATTCTAGTGTCACCATATAAATAAGCATTTTAAAAGTACTCTTTAAGCATCCAAAACTCGGAAAAATACACTATACAAACATAAAAACAAAGTAATTCTATTTTCAAGTCCATCATAATGACAAAGTTGTTTACGAAAAATTTCGTGTCAACATACATTCGTTTTTTCTATCATCAAGGGATCATTGTAACTGAAAATACGAGGCGAATTCAAGAAATAAGTACCGTTTTTGTATAAAAGAAACTTCACAAAATATTTTTCTTTGAATTACGACACGCAATTAATATGTGATTTGGGATGGGAATCTCTAGAGAATCTAAGAATCAATGCTAGATTTAATCTATTAAAAAGGCCCGGTACCCATCGTGTGATTATACTAGTGACATTGAGTCCCTACACTATATCGGAAAGTCGGAATATCATAATAAAATTAGATAAATAGCCTGTCGAACCGATATATTCAACAATATGTTTTTATTTCGCACGATCCGAACTTCGTAAATGTATGACTCAAACTATTTGATGGATAAAAATCATTAGTTTATCGCAGACACTAAGGAAATGATTTTTGCTCCACATACACACACACAGAGGGGAGACCACGAAGGGAATATGGGAGAGATTGACTGCCGAACAGATCGATAAGAGGGAATCCTTTTTCCCTTTCGCACATTTCGTGACAAAAACGGCAAGAAGCACGTAAGACCATACGAACTTCCCGAAAGTGAAATGCTGCGGATTGCCATTACTTTTCAATGACGCTAATGGCTGGTGACCTAACTCCCCCTCTCACTCGCCATCGCGTTAGCTTGAAGGAAGTTTCCACGCAGATGAATTTTCTAAGTTTTAAAGACGACATGTTTCAGGGCCGCACGCAGAGGAAAATTAAAGATTATTAACAAAAAAGTTGCAAGAATAACCTTCTGCGGTGCTTAAGCAAAAAACATTAAAAACGCTAATATTTCAAATTTATAACATTGAAGTATGAATTGTAATGATATTGGAGAATTTACCAGGAATTAAATTTATTACAGACACGATATAACCAGTGGAAAACTGTAATGTCACCTGTAGTGTCGATCATTCCCACAATTCAAGGCCACTACTTCTCTTGCTGGTTATAATATGATGAGCAATTGAAGAACTCTTAGCTTTTATTTTGTATATTAATTTTAAAAACCATGTTCCGATAGCTGAAAAATAGTCGTATAAGAGGCGAAAATAAGAGACTGTCCTGTTGTAAAAGAACTAAGTCAATTAATGAAAATATTCATAAAGCGCCCTTCTCACGGTAACAGAAAATATCTTCCCCTAAACTCAAAATGTCTTCCTTCCTTGGACTACTAAAATTCAAAATGCATATTGCGCTTGGCGTTCTCTCTTTAACATCATTTAGCTGCCAAACAGAACTTTGTATGTATTATCCAAAGAATAGATTCCGTTTCGAAGGAAGTTCGTAAAAGAAGTTCACATTGAGCGTAAAACATTTAAATATGAATCATGAGCCATCAAATAATTTAAAAACCGATCTTGCAATATGTGCTTACATAATCAATGACCATTCTTGATGGAGATACTAAAATGTAATCTACCATCCAATTATGCATACGGTGCAACTTAAGTTACACACTGCTAAGCAGAAAACGCTTAAATTACAGATAGGAATCCCACTTCGGTAACAGTATTGTTGTTATATGGGTTAAAGAAGTAAACGCAAAGTGAGGAGAATTCACGGATCTAATGTATCCCTATTCAAAACATTCATGCCTCAGGTACTCGCAATACCCCAATAAGTGCCAATAGGTGGCATTAGATATCAGTTTATTTTTAAAACTGAGAAAATTATGTTCCGATTCTGACCAACATCGAGTATGAGATTTGAGGACTTTTTTTAAGGCCATGAGAATAATTAATTCAATTGACTTGAATAGTGAATTTTATGTAAAATTCAACACCTATAAAATACATGTGTTCAAATAAAAGTAGCACGGTTTTAATAATAAAATTGAATGAAACCCACATGTATAATTGACATCTTAAGTGCTCTCTCTAAAGTTTATGTCTATAACATTCCTAAAGAGGAATTTTCTTGGTAATGCTCAATTTTCTTGGTGTTTTCCTAAGTTGTTTAAGAACGCTAAATAATCTCAGGCGTCGCAACATCTTTCACTCATAAAGTATTCACAACACATAAATAACAGCACGACGCCATTGCAACAATTAAATGACAAAATAAGGAAAGAAAAACCCAACATTATTCTAAACTGTGTGCAAAAAAAATCGTAACGCGTATATATATTCGCATTATATAAGCGAAAACTCATTATGTCGCTCAGGCAGCTTGGGATAAATTGAATAAAATTTTGGAATTTAATAAAAACTAGTAAATAGCTGTATGCGTAACCGGACAATACTAATTTTAAAATTCGTCCATAAAGTGACTTATCACGGAAAATGTGTGGTGATAAAAGACTTGAATTGCTATATTTTACAAGTTTTATCAGTGCAGAAATTAAAAGACCCTGAAATAATAATTGACCGTTATGTAAAAGAGCAAAGCGGAGAGGACTTCATGGAACACGGAGAGAGGCATTAATATTCATGAATTGCACGCTGAGTCAGCTGAATTTTGAGTAAGGAAATTAACTATGTATAATGAAACACTGGAGTTTCATTATTCCACATTCGACGCCGTGGCACACTTGCTCTCACATTCCCGAGCAAGTAAAAGATGCTTCCCCCACTGAAAATAACTGCGAAAGAAACAAGAGGATTTGCATGGTCACACCAAGTGTCGACCATAATGTAAGGAGAAGTAGAAAACATAACGTTCTGCAATTAAAAGTCTCTCAAAAGCCACAGTATTTATTTGAAACCCACGTTGATAGTGATATTACATTCTATTAACTTGATTTCTCACATTATTCCGCCCAGCACTTTTTGGGCCATGCATGGAATTCTCTTTGGAACGTGGAGTAGTTCTTGATACTTACTCAGAGTAATAATAGAATGCAAGGTCTTTAAATTATTCATGCTCCTACACAGACGCCAACCCTTTTCTGGGTACACGAAAATGTTATGGATTCGTAAGTTAAGACTGTCACGCCAAACGCCACGCCAAAAATTAATTATACGGTAGCCATATTTATGTTAAAAACTTTTCGTAAACTATAGGAAGGCCTACCACTTCTAATGAATAATTCGGCAAACGTCCAGCAAAAATCTGATGTTTACATCAAATCTGGGCCTCAAAGAGCAGTTCAAGTGATGAGAAGTCAAACTGTTGATTCAGCTTTTAGTTGCGGCCATGGGTCAAGTCAGTTCATCAGAATACCTCACCATGGCTTCAACTTGTGCCGGAAGAGTTTCGGTTGCAGTTGTGGCGAAAAAAGGCCGAAACTAAATTGTTCCTCAATTGGCTTTAATTTAACCGTTGGCGTCGCACACTTAATATTCAGTTGCGCATGAGCAAGAGACACTCGTAAGATTTCCTCTGGGTTACTGAAGTGAGAATTCTGAGCTCCGCACTCGGCTGTGTTTCACGATCCGTGATACGCGAGTGCACTTCCGCTTCGACGTCCTTCCGGGTCCCTCAAATAGAGAGCAGATTACACGACTATAAATGCCATAAATTTTTAATTTATCATTTTGTTGCAATTCCCTAGAATTGTAAACGGATATTTATTAGTATAAGGTAGAAAAATATTTGAGCGTGGAAATGAGACAAAATTATGGTCCGGCTCGGAATTCTCAACGTAACTATTTGGAAATTGTGGCAAAGTCTGCCGAATAAGAATAAAAAAGCTAGCCGCATTATTGCCATTTTCAAAATCAATACGTTATCCAGAGGAAAAATTGTTCTCCTTAAGTAGGTAATTTCCGGCCACACTCAATTTTTGTAAATTGATTTTACTGCTAGCATGGGTTTCGGTTTTAATTTAATTCCTAAATTAAACAATGATGAAAACTATTGAAAAAATACATCTCTAATTAAAATAAGTAATTTACACAATATTTAAAGTCGAATAAAATTTATCAAAAATGAATACTCATCAACTTACTTTATTCAATTTATAACGTGGAAATCGTATATAGAACATTTAATTTGGTTGAGTAGCAATAATTTAACTGGTGAAAAAAACAAAATAATGAAGGAATTTGTTTTTTTGGGGAGGGAGAAAAGGATTAGGCATGTTGGATGGAATGATGGGTGGAAGAAAATACGTGGAATTGAAGAAAGGGTTATTGTAGGGTTGAGATCGTGTTCCCATCAGAAACAAACCCTAACCGGCTGACCGCCATAATTATAAAAATGTAATTGTAAGTAAAGTATTTCCTGCCCGTTAAAGTACGGCTGCCATAGATATGCTTTATAAATTCGGTTAAGGATATGGAAATATGTACCACTTAAACGCTGCAATGCATGAAATGTATTTCTTATTCATGCTTCGTCAATTCAATGATGGGCACACGAAAAATGGGTACCAACAAAGCGGAAATCTGCTAATGAAAGTCGTAAATGTAGGTCGAAAGTACCTATCATAAAAGAGATCATTAATTTTCGTCGATCAAAGGAAATTTATGAAAGTCGGGAATTTATTAAAATACCACAAACGCATCAGGAAGTTAAAGTATAGTGCCATGAAAATCACTAATATATTTGCTGTTGAATTTTTCTGGAAGTTTTGATCCCCTTAATAACAAATTAACGAGATTAAACAATATTTACCCGAAAAACTCTCTCCGAAGAATAATGGAGGATCGTAATATAAGCGAATGCTCCATTATTTCGGAATTTCAAAATACTTAAGCACCTAAATTATTTTTTTGAGGAAAAAGTTCCGATAGCCTAAAATCACTCTAAACTTACCTTCCGTGGCATAAGGAATCGCAAAAAGCTTCACTCAAAAGGAACTTACGAACATTAAAATATCTGCGACAAGCGCAGTCTTCCACGAATTAAGACGGACGCAATAGTCTCCTTCTAATGTCTGCGACTAATTTTCTTTTATCATGCCTTTAGCCCCCAAAGGAATCCAGAAAGTTTCAGCCGCAGCCAGGCATGGTCTCCCGCACCTCAAATGGAAACGTGCACCCAATGTTTGTCTGTCACTGATGTAAAGCAACATTTTCCTCCAGCAACGCTGCTGGCCCGTTGGGCAGATTTCTGTCGTGAATAGTTTGATCTTAATCTCAATAATCCTACTAATAGCTTTAAAAAGAAAATAGGATATCCTTTCCGCTGCGTCGAAAGAAAAAAAAGATATCCGCTACGTACATTAAGAAGATTCGAAATATTTTTTTCGACGAAAATGCTTACGAGTGTCGGAAGTTTTGATTTCGCATGCGCGTGCAAGATCCCAGCTCATTTGGTTCAAATATTCTGTCCGCGAATCGGAGTCAAATTTTTATTTTTTTAAATTCAGTCAATACATATGAAATTATATCTACATTGAATTTTAAAATTTTATCCGGTCTACTTACTTGGCATACAAGGCTTGTTTTTACGACAATGATATTAGTCACAAACGAAACCAGGCTCGAGCAGAGAGTTCGGAATTATAAATACAGCATTTTCTTCTAAATGTTAATCACCCAACCGCTGTCATCGCCAATACTCAAGCCGAGATTCTCGACATGACGTGTTACCTGCCCTGAAAATATAATATCGGCCATTTGGCGTATACTCTCACTTATTACTGGAACCAAAAAAGGTACTTAACAATATATTTTACGTAGTGCAAAACATACTGAATGAAATTGAATATTATTAATTCGGCTCCTCATAATCATAAGGTTGGGATAACATACGGGATATCGAAGTCATGCAAAATACTTTCTGGGCCAGGACAAGTACACTTTCAGTCGGAAAACAACAGCGTAGCCGAGAGAAGAGGATGATCAGTTTGATTGACCTCTTGGAACGTAAGCATTAATAGTGATCTGTTACAACTGGAGACCGCCTGTGCTCGAAAGGTAATACCTTCCGGGATCAACGGACACAGCGGAAGATGTATTATATGAAAAGAGTTCTCCATCCTCCTAGTGGAAAGTTTTGATTAAGTTTCGTTGTGGAAGAAAAAGAAGGGGTTGGAGGGAAAGAATGTAGCTCAAAAAGACTTCAAAATGAGTCGCATTGAGGAATTACTCCGAGGAAGTAGAATCGAAAATTATGCTAGACAACCAAAAATGAAAAAGGAAAGTTATAACCGTCAATCAGCTTAACTCCCACGTTTTAACTTGCAATGAATGCCATGTACTCCCACGGGCATGCAGCAGATTCAGTGCACCCAATCTCAACTTTAACTTCAGGATTTCGTTTCATCTGATTGGGGTCATGAATAGTATCACTACAGAAAGAAATGAATGCAAAAGAGAAAGAAGGGAGACTCGGTAGGAGCTTCAATAGCAAACGTTAGGTTTTATCATTGCTTGCGTGATTTAACTTTCGATAGATTGAGGGAGAAAAGTATGCATAGTGAGGGAACATGAGACGGACGAATGAAGGGCGAGGGAGGAAATAGAAGAAAACAAAGCCAGAATAATGAATTACAAGGAAATTATGTAGATTACTAACACAGGTCAATTAGAGAAGAAATAAAGGCTAAGTTTTAATAGTTTCCAAACGGCAGTGTGGTTGAGCTGGGCTCAGATGAAACATGAAACGCAGCCAACTCAGCAACAATGAGTCCTGACTAGTTTCCGTAGTAACTATCTAATTGCATATCTAACACCACGATTACCTTAGAGAAAGGAGCAATATACCTCCAAAGAGGAGCAATGAATTTCCTCTATATCTCAAAATATTTAACCGTACAAAAGGTCCAAAATCTCATATACTGTTAATTACTATCTTTGAGGTCTTCAAACAGTCCATTGACGCCATGAGAATTGACCGAGAATGGTTTCGAAGTGCCACCAAGATTTAAATATAGACATGAGTTTCTTCTCTGTAGTTAGAACCTCTCAGTGTGTATGCTCAGAGAGTACGGTACAGAAATATGGAACGAAATTTGATTGTCACCGATTGAATATTAAATTGAGAGGAAAATTGATGGCGAATAAAATTTCACCGCGAAACTCATGGATGAAACGATGCATTTCTAACAAATTAATGAAACTCTTGAGGTCGATGCGCAAGCAGAAGATACCGACCTAACGAGCTGAGATTCTGAGCACGCCAAACCGCAACCTTTGGCATCCCAAATTATTCTCAGTTAAAAAAATTTTCGATTCTCTACTGTAGTTCCCAATTGCGTATCTGATGATTCGGAGATCGAGAGTGCGGAGTACGAGAGTGCGCGGAGAACGAAGTCGTCGATGTTGAATTACACCACTACACACACAATAGGTACACCAATACGGGGAATATGGGCAGCGGTTGCGCTTAACCGTCCATTCAAATAGCCAGCGTATACCGTTCGAAGATGGAAGTCAGTACATTTGAGCAGCGGTTGTACGTGAACATTACAGTTCTCCGAGGCAAAAATGCACGGGAGTGCCAATGGAGAGATACGAGAGGCACTGGGTGACCGTGGTTTGCCGTATCGTAGTGAATAGCGAAGTGGGTCCAGGCGTATCTACAGCCGACCTACCGCGTAGTGGACGTCGCGTGCCTATTCACGGAATCCTGTCAGCGGCTGTTATCGAAGGGAGCTTAGAAGACACAAGTCGAGCGCACAGGAATGTCTACCTTAATCTTCGAATGGTTTGAATGTTTGGAAGGAAAAAATTAAGTTGGCATGAAATCTATTACGACCCTCGTGCATTGGTATATTTCGCTTTTATTATCTCTCACTACTGTTAAATAACGCCACCAACGCAATCCCAAGCCTCCCCGTGGCGTCTCCCCGGAAACTTCAGGAACCATTTCCCAAATATTTTGAAAATTTCAGATTAAGTTTATTCCTCGTTTCTCTCTTCCGATTCCTTTGAGTTACACAGAGCACAGGCTAACAAAGAGAAAAAAGGCATTTGGTAAAAAGTACAAAAATTCCAAATACTAAACCTCTCACAAGGATCAGTCAAACACCGTTGAACCTTCGATGCAACTCCCGCACTGAAATACGCCGAAAATAGATTATCGTATGTGCATGCACTCATGGTCGACCTTGTGTGCCTTGCGTATTGCCCACATCCCAGGATATCATTCCTGCTCACTTGTGCGCCTAACGAGGGATATATTAGCCCATTTATGCCGAAGGTTGAAAATTTTGAACTTTTGCCTGAAATTTATATATGATAGGTAAAATTAAGCAATAAAACGATAATTTCAAGAATAAACAATTTATCTTATCCCGTTTTTGATTTATGGGGTGTTCCAA
>LYUA01000039.1:1370308-1382411 GCA_002093875.1 Calopteryx splendens | reverse complement strand
AGTAATACAATATACCTTTACAAAGTAGTCAAAAAAGAAAAATCGCCACAAATTTTCGTCCATTGAGCAGCAGGCTATAAACAACCATGGAACACTGGAAATGTGGAACAATTGAAAAATGGAACACAAGGCATAAATGGTTTAGGCGGCATCATTCAAAACATACCATTTCTCTTTCTGATTGCAACAACTGTATCAAACGCACGATGACTTTACGGGTCGGTTCAAAAAGGAAACAACATGGACGCAAGCATCGTCACGTTTTGGAAAACTTCATTTACGCCTGACAGAATAAAAGAATATCGTCCTATAACAGTAGCTTGCAAACCTTGCCTCTCCTGCCGCAGCTATATGGCCTTGGAAAAGAAAATAAGAGACCAATTTCAACAGTTGATTGCATAAAATATAATGTCTCACCCACTCAGCAGAAGTATTAGCAGAGAAAAAGTTCTGAGAGGATCTTCATTTGTACCTATTTTTATTCCAATCAGCTAGTTTTTAATATATTATTTTAAATTTCCGTCCATATCGTGTATTAGGGATACCAATGAAATTCTTTTCACTCCATTAGAACTCTCGGGCATCACTTTCATACACCTTTCGATAAACCCTTCCCGACATTTATAGAGGAACCACAGTTAAATAGGAGGACGAAATAAATGTGGAAAAGATAAAGTAATTGAAGGAAACATAAGTGCAGAGAGCACACGGTATAAATTTGAAATTCATGGCATTTCAAATACGGTAACATAGAGCTAACTCAGAGAGAATGCTCGAATTTTAGGTGATTTGTTACCTCATAAAGCTTAATGAGCGTTTATGTAATCAATAATGGAAGGAAAACAAGCCATATATTACTTTGGTACCATGACTTCAGAACTCCGAGCATCCTAAAACACAACTTTTTATTTCAATGCAAACTCATCAAGAAATATAAATCAACGCAGAATATAGTGAAACTGCAAGGTCTTTCGTCGCCAACCCCTATTCCATCATTAAAACGTAGAAAGGATAATATCACCACAGTGTCGAATACCATGCATCACCATGCTGAATAATTTCCGTTTGGCAAGTCTCGCGGATGGTCATTTTGTTTAACACTAATAAGATTATATATCAATGTGGTCCGCCCTTAAGTCCATCCTATCCCGCCATCCTACGAATAATACGAGGAAATGGCGAGGGGCAATACGGGAGGCGATTTTGTGGGCTGGAATGGGAACACGACCACCTCAAAATAGATTGGCCGCCGCCGACGGGGACGAATACGATCAATGTCAACTTTCATTTGAACGCTTTTCCTCGTACACCTCCATCGATCACGGTGAACCGACAGCAATCTAAGTCGAAGGCTACATAAAGCATCGATTCAATCGAAATTCAATGCCGACGGGTTCACGTGATAAGCGCTAAATAATCGCATTCAACGAATTATCGGAGAGAGGAAAAAAGGAAGCGTATTCGATATTGTGAGGTGCATTTTCCTGCAAAGTGATAACGACGATAATAAAGTTTCCTCTTAAAATAAACTCACCAAAAATGCTCCTCTTGACATTGAGATACCTACTTTCCATAATAAGGTGTAATGCATACCGCACCTGGCAAGTTAATCGATCAGACAACCCAAAAAAAGCACCTACGTTAAGAACTACATCAGCCTAGCCTGACCTCTTGACGGAAAAAGTTTTTAACTCCAAAAGGTGAGTTCCGATCCAAACCTCGGGCACAGGCATTGTAGTTTCATGTGGAGGTAATTTAACTATGCGATAGTACCTCGGTAGTCAGAGAGCGTTCAACAGAACATGACTCTTCGGCAGCATAGAGTAATAGGTCAAATTCGATTAGCCTTTCGAGTTACGGGTCAGAAATCATCGCGAAAGCATGAGGTCCTGTGTATTGTCGATGGTCTCTTAATCATAAGAAGAGTGCTAAGGTTTTTTTGCGGTAGTACGACCTCAGGCGTCACAAAACTTGATGCACGATTAAAAACCAAGCATTCGTTACATAGTCATGAGCAACATTACACAATAGTTCAGTTAGGGAAATCTTGGGGTATTTCCAACCCCAAGGAATTTTGTACGAAATTTACTTGAGACTCAGTCATATCAAAGAGATTTAAGCCTCAATCTCTGATCAAATGGTGAAATTGTTCATCAAAATGGTTAATTAGTCTAACACATCGGCCAAAAAGCAATGAAAATAAATAGCATTCAAACAAAAGAGCATTCATTTATACCTAAACCTGACAATTACGCCGAATATAAATACCAATATTTTATGATTATCTTCCGATTACATAAATCAAAAAATGTATCTACATACATTTTGGAGTTAAGTATATGAGTTATCGTACATACAATTATGGAAACATATTTGATTCCAATTTAGATACACATAAGGATAGAGCATGGGGGAAGTGTAAACGAAATTTGAAATGGATTAAAAAATGTTGCTAGCCAAGGATTGGAAAGGTTTCTTCCAAAAATGATCCTAAAAAGTAATTGCGACCCTGAGTACTAAAATAGCATACTGAAAAATATAAAAAGGAAACCAAGGCAAACACGCTCAAACACAAAGCTTGAGAATAGCTATCTTAACAAATTTAAATCTATTGCAAAGGAAATAAATAGGGAAAAGTCAGTGGCTAGAGAGGAATAGTTACTAAACAGTCAAACTAAATGTGATACCAATAAATTTTACATATATTTAAGGAGACGAAAAAATTGTCAAGCGCAGGTTGAAGGGATTCAAACCAAAAAGGGGGGATATTATAATGGACGAAAAAGGCAAAGCAAACGCACTCACCAAATTGTATGCTAGTGTATTTGACAAGAATTGCAATAGGAATCCAACATTCATTATTCTTTTCAATTCAGCGAATTTAGAAGAAACGGGGTAATAAAATACTGTTGTACACTCGTGTAAGATTGGTCTTTAATATTTTGAGTAAGTCTTACACGAGAGTAAAAAGGTATTGAGCAGGTAACCGCCAAATCTAAGACATACTTAAGAAACGAAAGAATAATAAATCGTTAGCCCTAACAATATCTCCGGTGATGCACTCAAATTTGGGTCAATTATACCGCATCTCCTCCGAACCATCTTTAACGTAACCTTAAATGATCACGATGATTGCAGGAAGGAGCATATCATACCTAAAAAATAGCATACTGAAAGGGCGGTAATAAATCCATGGTTAAGAACAATCGACCAATTAGCATAACTTCTGTAACCTGGAAATGAATGGAGAAAAATGTCACCGAATACTTGCGTGAATATTTAAGGAATGGTTATTTAAAAATCAACACGACTTTCGCAAGGGATACACGTTCGAAACCCAGCTAATTGGACTATGCCAGGAATTATCTAACTGTTTAGACAAAGGTAAAGAGGTAGATGCAGTGATATAAGACTATAAGGAAAACCCTTTGACGAAGTCCCATATGACAGATTGATTTAATATCTTGTGATACTTATAGACAGAATAGTGTTTACCATGGATGGAGGCCTACTTAAGAGGTAGATCTGAGCGGCTTCGTGTTGGAAACATACTTTCTGCTGAATCTTCACATGGGGTGTACCTCAGGGTAGTGTGATTTTTTCCCCTACCTATTACTTCTATGTTACGCAAATGACCTTCCTGATTCCATCAATTCAGAAGTATGCCTATTCGCCGACGACTGCATACGTGTACTCTTTAGGAAAATCAATGATGATTGTGGCCGTGAAGGCACTACAAGATGATATTCAATAGGTGGCTAACTGAATAACATCAAACGAGGTGGTAATAAATGTATCAAAAAGTTTCATTCTCAAATAAAAATAAAAGTTTGGCACGAGAATACAAATTAATGGGGGGGGAACGATTCAAGCAGGTTCTGACTGTAAATATTAAGGCGTATTCCAGAGCAAAGATTTAGGGCAAGGAATGCACATAGACTACACTGTCGGCGAGGCCTTTAAAAAACGCTACAATTGATCATGCGTAACCACAAAGGAAGCAACAGGTCAACTAAAGGACTAGCTTATAAAATCTCTGTCGATCCTATTGCCGACTATGCCACCACTGTAGGAACCCTCACGAGAGAGGACTGGAAAAAAGGTGCAAAGAAAGGCCACCAGGTATGCATTAGGTCGGCATAGGAAAACGGATAGCGTGACACAGATGTTGAAAGTACTAAAATCAACCCTAAGGATGGTTCAATTAAATGTAGAATAACCAGACGCCAAATCAGCATCTTTTTAAATTAGAAATTGAGATGGGTAGAACGTAGTTCAGAAATGGACATGGGAGAATGGGGATCAACAAGAGGACAGTAACTTACCGAATCGGCAGCTTCGGGCATTGGATGTTTGGTGATTTGTGTCATTATTTCGAAAGAATACGCAATCCTTTACGCCGAATATTATGTTCCCTTTAGGAAATTTTAGAATTCTGGGGAACATGGAACACTTATGCATATTATTCCAAACACACAAGTAGAACAATGCGAACGCTTGATGCTCAGAGAAAGAAGCATGCATGTTGCTGTATGTACCTAAGCTTGATAGCGATAATTTTACAGTTATCTTAATCTAAAGCGAATGATTATTTCTTTAATAGTTTCACAGAAAAAGGTGACATCCAAATAGCCCAATTAGGCGCAAGAGTAGCACTTAAATGCCACTTTCAACTCTCTCCGGGGAAGAATATCAGGGTGAGCTTACTTAACCGCATTCATTGAAGTGGTGATACTGCCAATGATGATGAATTGTAACGTCTCGAGTTTAAATTATGACAAAAACCTACTTCCCTCCAAACGAATTTTCACTCATGACGGCGAGAAAGAAAACGGTTAATAAAAATACGCCTCGCATTTCGGGTGGGGAACCGGTGGGTTATTCGATGAACAGACAAAATGAACTGCATCCCCGCCAATAACGAATACCTCCATGTACTTTTTGAGGCAATCCAATGATTGCGAAGCCATTGTGCGCGCCCACTTCGCCTGTCGTGGACTTCCAATTAACTGTCCGCCGCGCGTAGTCAACGGGGACTCAGGGCGGGTGGGGATGCTTCCGCGTGATTATTCCGCTTCGCCTCCACTTCGATTTTCTCCACGGAAATTCGCGCTCCGTCATCGGCAGAAAGGACAGGGCTCATACATTTCTGAGACCGGAGAACAAAATGTTGTACCTCGTCACAACTCTCCGTCAGAGAACCAAAGTTGATTTTATTTGCAAACCAACACTAGTAGTAATGCTATGCGAACGAGACGAGAGTTTCAATTATTTGAAAACAAGACACAAAACAAGAAAAAAACATAATTCATCTGGGAAATGTCAAAAACTGGAACGGTTTTCAAAGCAACTCCAGCGAACTACGTCCACTATCACCATATATGAATCGCAGGCGTTCCCAAACCACGCAGTGGTAATATCGAATTCTGTCACGTGAAAAATGTAAGAAAAAACGTAAATTTAATGAAAGATTTCTTGCAAAAGAAATCCATTACGAAGACAGGGTGGATTAAATTTTTAAAAATTGCTGTAACACTTTACAAATATAACTGTCCTAATTATCCGTAATTTATTTTCATTTACCTACGTATTTGGATAAATAAGGTTTATTTTACGGAACTGATGACACAAACTCTAAAGCGTAGAGACTCGCATCATATATCTCTTTTTGTCGCTTCACCAAGCCAGTCTTTATTTTAGATACACCAAGATACATATTAAACAGAACCATCTTAATTAGCAAGGTTTTATTTACAGTTATCCTTTCTTTTCGTGTTAAGCGCATATTAAATCGTGTCCCATGGGCGAGTCCGATAGCGTGAGTTTATACGGAAAGCGCCAGGATTCGGAAATTTGGATTAGTGAAAGTAATACCGAAACACTAAGGGACTTCCCAACTTCTATCGACCTGAAAGCAGCGACGTTAAACTGTACCCAATGATTCTTCCCCTGTTACGTCATAAAATCTTCAGTAAACATTGGAGGGTTTAAAAGGAGAGAAAAGTGGAGGAATGCAAGTGTACTGAAATAATAATGAGTAGGGGGTTGAAAATTTGTGACTTGGGAGTGAGACTTGGGAGAAGAGGTGGGTAAAAATTTGAAATCCGGGAGACGCCGAGAGCCTATTATGTTGATGGTTAGATATCTTTCAAAAAGTACTGGCTCATCCGAATGGCGTACATGGCCACGAAACTTTACCTTTTATTACGCGCACACAACAGTTAAAGTGAGTAGTGCATGGTAGCGATTTTTTAAATCATTTCTTTTTCCCACTTGTCTGTAGATGAAACAATTTATTTTCTCCTTTGTATGGCTCATTTAAGCAGTTCATAGTTTGGTTACGGGTTTATCAAAGATTTAAACTGAAATAAACAGAAACATTAATTAATACGTCGACGCAAATTAATTAATATGCGTCGACAGCCGTAAATTATTTGATATTGCGAAGGCGATACGTAGAAGGAATGTCTACGGAAATCTGGCATACAGTACGCTTGCCAGTATAAGTTCATCGAAATAATTTTCTAGTTACGCCATTATTTCTCACCTTTATACACGTGTACCCATTGAACAGCATTTATTATTTCAGTCCTATAATAACCATTATAAATATGTAACTGCATTGCATCAAAATCAATTTTGTCGCAACATCGCAATAGAAACCGACAAGAATGAAACGCATGGAGTGTTGACTGTATTTTCAGTTAAAAAATGAAACTATTATAAGACCCTGCAAAGCAGAATGAAGTACTGTTGATTCTCGAATATAATCTCCTAAAATTAAAGGTATCATGAGCAGTTTACGTTTTGGAAGGAAATTGAGGAGACCTTGAGGTCTTGATGGAATGGCTCATCAACTTAATAAAAATCCCGGCGATGGAGGAAAAGCATGAATGGAGGAAGAGTCCCCAGAGAGGCATCCATCGTTCAAGATATCAACAGGTACGTGTGGCATTAGGACTATATATGATGAGGAGACACGTATTCCTTTGACTGAACTTAAATATATTCCGTAAAAGCTGCTCGTAGCGTGGTCAACTTATGCAAAGGTGGTTAATTATTATGCACGGTTAGAAATTACATCATTCTTTTTATAGATTATTACAATCTTGAGACATAAATTTTGAACGACACTAATTTCGTCCGATAAAATTTGTAAGGAATAGCTGAAAATTCTATTAATAACCAGACGAACAAAAAAAAGTTCTACGTTATATTTAGCTTAAATGAAATATTATTTTTCATAACTGCTAGCGACTTTCTAGATGGTAACATCTCGAAATGACTGAGTTTATCTATTTAGTTCGGACAATCACCATCATTAAAATGTATTTTAACGGAATGCTAACATCAGCATTGATTTTAGCATTTTACTTCACAAAATAAACCAATGTAAAATGCAGATATAGAACTAAATTTCGCTTAAGAGGACAAAATTGAGACTTCCCTTAAAATTTATCTTACATGGAAATAACAAGGGCCTATATTAACTACCATAAGTTTTGGATATGATTTGCTAATGTGGTCCCAAATTTTTATATACATAAATGAGACAATATATTTGAAAGAGTTCTGAGTTCCCCGAAGTTCATTAATTAACTTCTGCGACAAGTTATTACATTCAGCAACGCAAAAGTCTAAGTTGGGGAAACATATACTGAAATGAGATGAATTTACACAGGCGGCTTATTTAGGTTGAATTAAGAAAAGGAAGTGCTCAATGCATAACGAACGTTGGGAGGTGTGAGCATTCCAAGAGAGGCTTATTCTATGTTAACAACGAGAATATAAACCAATTATTGGAAACGCGCAATTGCTCCATCAGAAGAAGGGGCGGCGAAAGCACGATGGACCGGATTGCATGAGTTTTGGATATTGCATTATTTCATCACTTTTGGGGTGATCAATTTTCACTACGCTTCTTGAACTCCAAACTGTGGTTGTGTCAAAATCGGATTTTGTGTCCGAGACGGAACAGTTCCAATGGACTGAAGAGGATAATTGAGGTAGTCAGAATTATGTGATAATTATAGATGGTGAAAGCTTTAAAAATCGTAAAAGCACAACGAGAAGAGCTATGGAGTGTGAGGGGATACGTATGTGATTCCTATTCTAATTTTACGAGCCAATTATGATTCAAGAACTGTAATGCTTTGGGGACGCCCACTCACACACGTGGAAATACTAATGGAAAAATTTAATAAACGAAAAAATAAGAACATTTTTGATATATTTCGGCCAGAAAAGGGGAATGTCTTCCGCGTTCATCAATAGTTTTACCTAAAGTAACAAGTTATGATATAATTGCCGACTCAGACCGATGCCACGCTGTGCATCGGTCGTAACTAATAACAACGGATGCCACTGCTTTTACAATCACTTTAGAAACACAATAAGAAATGCGTGCAGGAGGCGATCACACGAACTGACTTCCAAATGCTATATTATAACGGCTATGGGATTTTCTGGGTGCAAAAACAAAAATCGGGTAAAATATCACGCACTAGGCGCGTGACTTTGATGAAACAGTTAAAAAATATATAAATGTATGTGAAAAAAATATTCTCGGTTACCGATGCGGAAAAAATTTAGACTACATGAACACCTGAGAAAGGAGATAAAAATAAGATTAGAAAGTTTTAAAATTAATATACAGACAGATTAATGCAACTACCAGTAGCCAACGGTATTCCTTGCAACAAGGTGATCTGGAGTTGAAGATCGCATCTACGCACGGGATTGGAAACAATAAAATCCTCCAGAAACAAAAGAATGAATGAAAAGAACAAAGAGTTGCTTGGCACTTGGGGTATAAAAAGTCTAACACGGAAAAAATAAATGCTTAAAGGTTACAATTAGCACTTGAGGAAAACCCGGGTAATTATAAAAAGCTCAGGGAATGTCGTGTTCTTCAATGAAATGTAAACTACTAAGTTTTTCCAAATGCAGCTCCAATCATAAATTTCAGTGGAAGGGGGAGATTCTTCAACACGAACTGATGATTAAGCCAGTTTGATAAAGGCCCAATAGGCACCCATAAGCTTTATTACGTTCTGGGGTAGATAAAACACACCATGTAACTCAGAAATTCATAAATGCGATTTACAGAGACACGTTAAAACGAAGCGTAGAATTAAATAGGTGAAAAAAGACGAAACGAAAGAAATGATAGCCGGACAAAATTAAGTTCTATCACGGATATGTAAAACACGTGTAGAATATCTATTATGCGTTTCGCCTAATTCTCTTAAAAATAATCAGAATAAAAAAAGACTAGAGAAACAACTTCAATGCAAAGAATGTAGCTAATTATTCAACGATTTTTTTCCCAGAGTAAAATAAGTACATTATGCAAGGATACAATAAGATCGCAAAAGATAAAGCATTTATGACGTTCACTTCACCCATTTCAAAGACATCAGACAAGAGCTCGGTGAAGGAGGGTAAATCAATCTTTCCATCACATTACTGAGAATGCTAATGCCTAATGAAAGGTAAAAACACTGACGCATATATGAAACGCAAATCCTCTTACAATTTCATCACGAGGGGAATCATCCGACTAGTCGCACGACTTTCTTTTGCAATTACTCCTCATTCCCCAGCAATTATACTCCTGATAGGGAGCCTACCCTAGAAGCTCCCGGTTTTCCCGGCAGTCCTATCCAGGGATAGGGTATTACCCTGGGCAGCGAGCTCAAGGGCACCGCGGATTAACTTTGCCGGGCCCAAATGTCGCCGGCAAACGCCCACGAGACCCCGTTCACTGCGCATGCAAGATGCCCCGAATTCGTCCCCCTTCCCCATCGATACCGTACGGTGATCATTGTCGTCCACCGGGGTCGCTCGTCGGTTCGGGGCCCACTGGATGCCGCGGGTGAAGTTCAAGCCCCCGCCGTCGGCCTCACCAGGCTCCTGGGAGTCGGGTGGGTGGGTGGGGGGAGCGGGGTGCAGCGTAGCTGGCCGAGTCCCGGGGAGAGGTCTCCCGGTCGCGGAAAAGAAGGATGCCGCCGCTGGAAGTGGGTGGTTGCGCGGGCGATGATTCGAGTCACACGGACGCAGACGGTGGGCCCTGGGAGTGGGGACCGGGACCTTCGCGGCGACCATCCGACGCTCGCGGACGCAGACGGACGACTGGACTCCCGCCACGAGCGGGTGCGGAATCGATCGTAAACATCGGACGCGTTCAATCGGAACGTGACCTACCGCCATCCGCCCGTGGCTCCCTTTGCACTCGGCCGGAGTGGGGCGGGCACGAATCCCGATAAAGGCGGAATTTTGGAGGCGACGCGGGGAAAACGTGATGGGAAAAAAAGGCCATTCGCGCGGACTTCGCGGAAGTCGCATCGCGGTACTGCTCGCCATCTGCGCGCAGGCAATCGATAACGGGCCCGGTAAATGGAAACCTGTCAAAGCGACACATTTTGCGGCACTCATTTTTTTTTAATTGAACGGACAGGATATTGAGATTGGGACAAATATAAGAAAACACCCATCACATTGAAGCCAAGGTAATACGCAAATTTAAAATTTAACTCGTTCGAGCCAACTTTTGGCTATATTAAAAAAAAACTAATCCCCCGAATAGACAAATCAACATATTTTCCCTAATATTTCCACCCAAATATAATGTTGCACAGAAAATTGGTTATACTTATAATTACACTGCAATAACAACGGTATGATATGTTGATATGAAACCCACCAATACTTCACTTACACCACAGTCATGATAGAAGCCAAACTCTTATTACGGCTCACTAATAATAATTGTTCAGTTTCTTAAATGTTTTACTGTTGTATGCTCCAACAATTTTCCAGAAAATTACACTAATAAGTGAAAGCAGGAAGTCGTCCACATTAGGCAATAGCTACTTTCCTTTCAATAAAGGAGAACGGTGTTTTTTTCTAAGGGCGAATAGAAAAGGTGTAAAGATACCAGACCCACACGGAACCCATAAGACTATCAAATGAGTTTATGGCCGCTTCTTCCTCATGCATCGGTTCATATCTCATATGACTTTCATGAGGGATACACATTTGAAAGTATAAAAAAGGTAACTGTTTATAACAATTAAATGCCCACACCAAAGAGGGAGTAGGAGGTTCGTTTATCATATAGAATTTCATTGGCAAAACGAAGCTTCTTCGAGGCCGCAGATACAGGAAAATGGAATCTTAAGCAATAGTTTACACATATACTATCAAATATTTAAGAGTATGTTTCTATGCTAATGAATTAGAAAACATCGGATAGTCGTTTTTTAAGGAAGTGGGCACCAAAATATGACATTCCTCGTGAAAGGATGACCAAAAATATTACGTTCCGCCATTTCCAATCATTAAAAAAGTGCGTTAATGATCTGAATCGAATTCAACATTGCGATCTTTGGACGATCAGAAAAAACACATATTGATAGATAACCTCCCAATAATTATACAATTTGTTAATTGCTATAATAAATAGAGAGCACCCTATTATTATAAAAATAATCTTGACATCGGCTAAAAATGCAATGTACAAAGTCAAAAGAGGGATTTGCACATAAAAGAAATTGGAAGGAAGCCAGAAACTTGATGATGAAGACAAAAGAAGAAACGTCGTCATCACTACTGCAACGTTACCCTGGTAACTTCTGAATGAACTCGATTACGTAGAAACCTGGCGCAGCATCCGCAGCGATTGCTAAAGCCAAGTTGGAAAGTCGAGCGTAGTCTAACCTACGGGACTCGTATGTACCCTATGTTCAGTTTCAACGTAAAACCACACTGTACAAAGAGGCAAATGCATGTTTTCCCTCGCATCCTTGGCATTAGGAAAGCACCCCAATCGCCGTCCACGACGGACAAATTACATACCGGGTAGAAATAACGTACGATGTGACGTAGAAGCACGCGACATATCTCGGGATTTTCCAAGCACCAAGAATCAATCGCCGACATCTGGGGAGAGTGAAATAAGGCACAAAAGCGCGCCGGCCGAACGAACATTTAAAACACGTCCTACGAAGCTATGCCCGATTCCTCACCCGAAATATCCCTCTCCCTTCACCGAGCTCCCAACGCACACACGCACCCCTGGCCACACGCGCGAGATACCGAA
>LYUA01000039.1:1313977-1324812 GCA_002093875.1 Calopteryx splendens | reverse complement strand
CCCCCTCCGTGAAACAAAATATAAGTCGTTTTACAAAAAACGCATTTGTAGCCTCAAAAAAATATTAAATAATGAACATGCCTACGAAAATACTAAAAGTAGTGAACAGGTTGAATGACGCTTTATTCATGGAAGACGAGCATTGCAGTATACTGAGTGATTAGTATTTTCTTTAAGGAAGGGATATCTAGTTTTTGGGCGGTGTGGTTTCCTATTTGATAATGCTCGGTTACTGAAGAAGGATAAGAGTTTACGTCTATTGCTCATTTGTCTCTAGACGCCCCCGACGAAAACCAAAATGCGTGATCTTACGGGCAACACAGAAATTTCTGGAAAATAGCAGGCGGTGTGTGTGGGGAAAGAAGCAGACCTCCCAACCCGGGATGCATGACTTTCATCCGCCATCGGGTTTAGTGCCAGGTGAGCTCTATCATCACCTATTACGGCGGAATTCGGCTGAAAAAACTTTTGCTTCAGGATTTTTTATAAAGTTTTCAGCACTCGTTGGCACGCGGGTAATTTTCAGCACGCCACTTCCCTCCTCTTCGGTTCTTCCACGCAAAGGAAGAAGAGTTCCTCTGACCCTCAGGCTAAGCAAGTCGAAGGTAGTCGCGGAAACTAAATAACTTAATACTACAACTTTTTTGGACACACAGACAAAATGAATAAAAATGTTTCAGTGTAAATGAATGTTCGCACGCCATACTTAAACGCATAGGGACAAAGGGAAGAAATTCAAGAGCTAAAGAACAAGTTCACTCCTCCAACGAGTCGAAGCAACAAGTGGTGGGGTGAGTCGAAGCCCTGTTGATCAGCAGCTGAAAGAAGCAGCCTAAGACGGAAGGGAGAGCGAATGTGCCCACCAGTTTACTTATGAAAAATACCATACCCAATAGAATGGTTATGACGGAGACAGCTCCAATAGTACTGGTACTTCAGTCAGCTTTCAGGCGGTCATCGACGGGGAGGATTCGTGGAAAATTTTGTTCGTCACTTTGGAACACGGGAAGACGCCCTTGTCGAAGCACAATTTGCCAACCAGATTTCACTTGATCTGGGAATGTGTTTCGGAACATGCGTCTGCCGCCCTTGTTTAGAGCGACGAAGAACACTATCCACACCGCCTCTTCGAGGGCCTCATAGCAGAACAAAACACCGGTAGGTACCAATGGGATCTTCATGAAATCAACTTTATTGGCTACTATCGGATTTTTCACCAACAAACGTTATTTACCAATAGCTCAATCAGCATACAAATAGCCCTACCAGTGCTTGAAAGTTAGTCATTCTAAAGAGAGATAATTTTTAAAAGAAACTTTTAAAGAGTTCTACCTTGGCACTTGTAATTGGGAATTTGTCCACAAAAATGCATCCCTATTGACGATGTTTTAGGAATACATTTTACTGATTGATAAGAAACGCCCGACTAAAGCCTACCAGAAAAATATGCAATTGGCTCAGTGAAATTAATGTTAATGCTAATTACTTTTGTTAATGGTAACCCTAGCATCATCCATCAACAGAATTAAAAAAAAAATAATTTTGCACCCCACTCATCGTTGTCAGTTACATAAAATAACGAAAAGAACTATCTCTACGTAAAGAAAAATTATTTTGTGCCTTGCGGGAGACCCCGATAGCGAGACAGAAGCCACGTTCTAACAAATATGCCTAGGCAAAAGTTGAAAATTTTGGAATTCTTTATACTTTTTAAACATTTTCTTCGATGAAAAAGAAAGCATATAATAGAACATGCAGTGGCCGTCTAAGGTACTAAGAGTCTAAACTTGGTAGTTACTAAGGTCGCCAAAAACTATCACTACATAGTGCCAAAATTTCATTACTTCGTACAACGAATTTTATGTTCAATCAGTGATTTTTCTATGCTTTATGACTCAAATATTCCATTTTTACATTTAGGCAATAGAAATTTGTTGAATTATATTCTGAAGATTTGACATCTCTCCAAGCCAAAGGGTGATGTGCATGTCACTAAGCATTAACACTGATGTACATCAACATTTTTTTTTCAAATTGCACGCCAGGGTTACCGGAATTATTAGGGCATATCCCGTCCCTAGAACGAGGATAATTTGTTTTGATTATAATAGAAAGCAAAAGTTACCATCCATGAGCTACTTGTTACACTGCATTCCCAACTATTTGATAGGGGCTTCGGCATTTTCGTCACAATTTTGTCTATCAAAAAACAATTTAAATTCAGCCCGCTAATCTCCTTGAATGATCCACTGAGGGTCAATTTCTAAAATTTATAAATACAACTTTATTTTATACACGATATAATGAAATTAATATCTTTTGATAGAACTGTGCTTTGAAATTATAAGGTTTAATTTTCCTACGAGTGTTTTACAGTGCCTAATAATTTTATAAAACTTATCGAATAATATGTCTCCATAAGCAAACAACTGTAAGCACAAAGGCGACAAAAAATTAAAACAGAGAACACAGCAGATTGAAGAATGGTAACTGTGTCAACCAATCGCACGATTGACACTCAATGATGGTCATAGCCTATCATTCCTGGACCAGTTAAAATTATAGTTAATAAAAATATCAATGGCATAAACTTCGTGTTTTAATTAGGGTTATATGAGTTATAAACCTTAATAACTTCACAGTGCCAAGATTAGATGTTAATGCATCACCGATTATTTCGGGAAATACTAATTTTTATTCGCGAAATCCCACAACTTTTGTTGAATAAGGCAAATTGAATGCCTCAATAATAAATTAAATGATTTAAATATTTGTATTCATAAATAACATAAGGTAAATGCTTTGCGGCATGACGTGCAATGGTCTTCTATTATTCCACTTTGAAATGAGCGATTTCACCTGTTTGAAGCACGACGTAATTGAAACTTATTTCACAAGCATCACTTCCTTAAACCTCTTATAAACAAAATGTATAGCCTTCGTAGAACCTTCGAATACAGACGTACTTAACCACTAATTATACTACCAACGACTAACATGAATCCGCAGTCATACAAATATTTCTTCAATTAATTTTTAGAAAATTTTACTGCCGATGTAGTAACTTCATCGGTAAATATTCCCACACGAATTCATCACAGAAAGCTGAGTCCTTCATTATAATGATCAAAAATCAGTTATCAACCAGAAGGTCGGTTTGGTAAGTGAGGATAGACCTCACCCAGTACTAAGCCCAACGGCGTGTGAAATTCACACATCAGGATAGGGTAGCGATATCCTTTCCCTGCACCACCTGTGATTTCCCAGGATCACCTGGTACACGAAAAAGGTACATGGACTACCATTCCCCATTATTACATCGACGGACGTTTAAATAATCCTACATACTTGAAGCTATCACACTTAACCTCCTTGTGATTTCATTGCAGAGGAAATAAAAGTGCGTCCACCATAATTCCTGCAATGTCATTGAAATGTCCACGATAGTGAGGGTCGAAGACGTTTTCTCCACCCCCTTCCACAAGAATGCACTGGACCCAATTTAAGATATATCCTAGCCTCATCTTTACTTTCCCTAAAATATTTTATTGGTTCAGAGGCCTGAAATACACGCAGTGATTCCCCAAATGGAAGAAAACAAATTAAGACTAGAGAGCTAACGTTTTAAAATTACTTTTTTTCCATTCCGAATATCTATTATTCCTATAATATCTAACAAACACAATTACAATTTCTCTTATAACACAATGACGTATGAAACGCCAATGTACCTATTAGGAACCATTATTCGGAATTTGATGGTTAAAACTTCACACAGAACTGCCTGCTAATGACAAAAAACTTAAATTAAAATTTTCTATAAGGCAATGAGAAAGGTTTTTGAGCTTAGCTGAAGAAATTAACAGCGACTTGGGAGCCACATGCTCCCATGGACATCACGTGGTGAAATATTTTAGCCCTACATTAATACTACCCAAGAAATGGATATACTATTAACCAATGCGAACATGGTAAGTTTTTCTTGAACAGTACAAAAATTGAGCCTAAAAATTGTTTTTACTCTAAATGAAAATATGTTTCCTATTCCATTACAGCATTAGATAGAGCAAGCATATAATTTCCCCATTTTGAAGGTAAATGTCTTACACAGCAATTTGATTAATACAATAGTGATTGCTGTCCTTATTCTTAAGAAGATGACATTACTAATATTATTTCTCTGACGTTAGGACGTTATAGTGTCTGATCTCAGAGTTTCACACAAATGGAGGTATGTTGCCAAAGAATAGATTTTACAAAATAAGAAAGTGAACGTCAATATGTACTGACCTTCCCCGAAGAACCATCTCCGCCGCTCTGCATCTGATCCGTCAGCAGCCTAGTAAGTATGTCTGTTCTGCCTCCCGCTCCGGAGCCGTCCGGGACCTGCGGCGGAATCCGGGTGCCGTGAACCTTTTTCCCTTGAGACACCACTCGCGAAGAAGGATGCCCCTCCGCCGGCGGAGGGGGCGACGGAGCCCCGCGGCTGGGGTCGGACTTCGTCCCCGAGGGCGCAGTGCTCTTCCTGGGCTTTAGGGACGGCAGAGCGGGGGACGAGGCTAGGGAGGATATGCCCTCAAGCTTCGAAGGACTAGAGGTCGTCCTCTGGTGACACACCAGCGGGGATTGGGTCGACAGAGTGGAGGAGATACCGGCCGACGAGGGAGTCAGGTGTTCCCCGCTGTAAGGTATGTGGGCACTGACCTTTCTCTTCGGAGGAACTTTCGCTGGGTTAACTGAAGAGGACGACGATGAGGTGGAGGATGAGCTTGAGGAAGACGAAGTGGAGTTTCTCAGGGCTGAGTCGTCTAGTGAGTGGCCCACGCCAGCTCTGCCTGCTCTCCTCGCGTCCAGGACGGGTGCTGTGGTTTGCCCGCTCCGTGGGGCTAAGTCTTCAAGGAACTTGAGGTCGTCCCGGAGTTGCAGTTTAGGAAAGGCCTCTGGACGTTTCATCTCCGCCTCCAACATCTGTGCGTAAGGGCCTCTTAAAGGTCTCTTGGAGTACCTCCTAGGAGTCATGGGACTGCGACCGTCCAGGGAATATAGGCCGGGATTCTTTTCGGCGTCCGACATGAAACCACTATCAAGAGGGGAAGTGGGACAAGGTGACGCGTTGCGAGTGGAATAGTCGCCAGTATAGTCGACACCCAATATCCCTTGAACCGGTGAAGCACTACTACGTACTGGATCGCACTGGGAGCTACTCGTCACCTGTATCACGGCACTCGCAATGTTTCCCGCTGTTTCATTGGATATCTTGCGCTCTCCTGAAGAGGATTCTTGTACTGGATCTCTGAAATCAGTCGATGGCGTCAACCTCGTGTCCGAAGAAGGTCTGTCCATCTCCGATTTCGTTATGTCTGGACTTGAAACCGGAGGGGAGCCAGCAACGTCGGTGGCAAGAGTCTGAGATTCAGCCTCCACGGAACCAACCCCATGCCCATTTGCGGCTCTGGCCTGTGAGATGTCTGTCTTTCCCTTCAGGCCGTCGTCGCAGAAAGCATACACGCTCGTTTTACGATGAGGAACAGATGCAGGTATCACTACCTGCCCAACTTCTTTCTGTTCCTCTTCTCTCCTCCTACTTTTCCTCTTACCCCGCGTCCTCTTCCTGACAACATCACCGCCAAACACTTCCCCTCCTTTAGAGTGAGCGCTGGGACTACTTGGACTATCACCGGCATCGAGAGGGTCTGACGGTGAAGCCGGCTCCTCGCCATCGCTCACTGTTGGATCTTCAACGCTGATTAACTTACTCGGAGATTCCCTATCTTTATTTGAGCCAGAATTTTCGGTGTTTTGCACGTTGCCGACCATATCCCGGTTTATTTCCGGCTCATCTTCAGCACACGTATCGTTTTCCGTGTTCTTACTTCGCTCTTGGGTTTCAGCTATGCCGATTTCTTTTATTGTGGCTGGATTATCGTTATCAAGGGACTGGCACACACCACTTGAATAAACGGTAGCATTATACTTCATTTCATCGACACCACCTTCTTCACTTCGTGATGAATGCAGAGGATCGTCTTTGCTTATCAAGCACTTAACAGCCTCAATATTGTTTTTAGCTAATTCTTTTGCTTCTTCCACGGACGTTTTCTCTTTTTCTAAATCTTTGCGCCCACCTTCACCCTCACATTCACTTAAGTCTTTGGTTTTATTCCCAGAACAGATAGGAGTTCCACATTCAGCACCCGTTTTTTCAATTATATTACAATTTTTATCGTCAGCATCAAACAAATCTTTTTGGTCTCCTATAGCTTCACACACACCAATAGAAGTGATTTCATCAACAGAATTGAGACTCGTTTCACCTTTCTGAGGCTCTTTTACAATTCCACTCGTGTGAGGACCCTCGCCAAACATTAAAAGCATACATTTCTCATCTGATACCTCCATTCCGTGGGTATGCACCTCTATGTTCTCTGATTCACTACTTTTTTCTTCTTCTGCTAGTTCCGATTGAGTTGCAGACTTCTGCGTCCCAGGTACCAAGATAGCATCACTAACGTAGGGCGAGTCCAATGATTTTGAGCTCACTAAGAGCTGGTTGTTTCTAACACCACGAGAAAGATCAAATGGAGTGTTACCATCTTTCAAGATTGTTAATCCCAGGCGATTTCCAGCACTAGTAACCAATTCATCATCTTCTTCTGATTCCTCATCCAAGCGAATGACACCAAGGGGTCTAGGTTTCCTAGGCCTTCTACCTGCAGCCCTGACCTCCCAGGTGCTTCTCGCTCCTAAGGGAACAAGTGCCGGTACCGCAGGTGGTGAGCTCGAGATCGAAGGATTATCTGCAGAATGTGAACGAATAAACGTGGATTCTGAACTCCCTCCTACTCGCCTCACGATATTATCACCATTTCCGTAGGTTTTATCAGCAGGCTGTGCATTAATACTAACATCTTCAACTTTCCTACCACTATCATTAGGAACTACAACTGTGCTTGTCCAATACAAAGCACCATCCACCTCAGATTGACCATCTATTACACTAGGAGTACTTTCACATAAAACGCCTGTATCGCTCCGCATATCACCTTTCTCCTGAAGTTGTATGGGTGGACCTGGGCCACTTTCCTCTAAGGATTTATCCTTAGGTGTGCGAGTATCTTCCACAGTCTCACGATCAGTTAAACTCTGCAATGAAGCTATTTCACCGACGCACTGTCCTGAGGAGGCAATGGACAATTTTTCTGGATCTCTGATTTCGGGAACCTCATGCAGCACTTCCTTAGCCACAGCACATGACTGCTCCCTGTCTCCCGAGCTCTCCTCAGACATGTTCCCCATTTCCTGCAGCTTATGGCGAAACTCAGAAGATGAATATGGAGCTCCAACACTGCTGCTTTTGACGTGCACCGCGGCTGAGGGTGGAGACTGTTGAGCCAAAACACTGCTTTTCACGTAACATCGCCCGTCCGGTCTCAGATCTACTTGGGAGAAGGACGCAGAACGGAATGGAATGCACCTCCTCGCATAGGATCCGACGATAGACCTCGACTCTGCTCTGGGAAGTGTAAGAGGAACGAGGTCGTCCGGATCTTCCACTTTCGCCGCGCCTTGCTCTGGAACCGTGGTTAAAGAACGACCAGAGTTATGAAATGAATATTCGGTGTCCGTGCCTACGCTGGCAGTAGCCGAAGTTGACCTAACGTGGGTGGGCTTCCCTAATGGTTTTTGGGAGTCGCCGGTGTTTTTCTTGTACTGCTCAGAGCCGCCGACGACGTCTGAATGATGTCGCTCATGGCGAGGCTTAAGGGAAGAGAAGCTGGAAGATGGCATTGGCTCCGGAGAGGACGATGCAGCGGCTGTCTCCTCAGTAGTGGTGACTTCCTCTACAGAAGACATCGATGGACCTTCTCCGGATAACTGAGCCTGTAGTTTGTGCGAGCACTTCCTCCTAGGAGGAGGACAAGGAGCCTCAGAGGCTTGCTTAATTCCTGTAGGAGGTCGTTTTGATTCTTCGTGATGAGACGTGGAAGCTGGCATAGATTTTTCTTGCTCGCTAATAGGAGAAAGAGAGAAAACAATTACTTTCTCCAAATAAAAAAATATAAATAATGAAGCTAGTTTCTCTACAAAATACATTATACTGCCATGTAATAATTTTTTTTGAGTTACAGAAATTGTTCTCTAAATGTGCATGGAAATATGCAAAATCAGAAATTATAGAACAAAAGTACTGTATTCTGAACTAATTAAATCACGATGTATAAAGAAAATCGATTAAAAATGTTCACGAGTTTTTAAGTGAAAGGTGAAATTACAACCAATGCCAAGCTGGGAATTGTAATGCTTATTTAATTTTTCTTCAGAGCCATAGCTTCATTGAAATGCAGTAAAATTTCCGGAAAGACAATATTAAGGCATATTAATAACACCACATGCATTCCACATGTATGAACCATGACATAGGTTCAATGAATTTAGATCAAATCAAATCAAATTTAGTCAAATATCTTTAAACATTATGTTAACTGATGTTTTTCTCCACACAGTGTTCATGTTAACATCATATGTATCCAAAACTTTACGACCTGATGTAATGTTAATAACATTAATAAAAACCAATCAATGACGAAACCCTTATTTGTACGAAAGTACTAAGTAAGCTGCGGTACCAAAGTTTGGAAGAAGAAGAGAGCAGAGATGTAGGTCAGGGGTATGAACATTTTACTTCATTTACGAGGTACAGTAGAACTCGAGCGAAAATTGCAACTTTAAAACTACCACTATGAAATGGGTGGTTGAGGTTGGGAAGCAGTGTTTGCATCCAATATCACAAAAAAATGCGTACGGCACTAACACCAAAATATCACTCACATAAGATTGTTTTCATAACGGAGTTGAATATAAATAATTTTCCTTGCATCTTCAGTTCAACATTCATTTGCAAAAAATAACTGCAATATCCTGGTCACCAACAGTTTTCTTTGCACTAAAAATGTAAACACTAAACGTTTCGCAATTCATTATCATGCCTTAGTGACTTCCTGTAGGAAAACTGTAAAATATTGCACACTTATAACAGCCTATGCGTCCAAAGAACCTGTGTCTAGTCCGCGAAGCGCATATACTGTGACTGAGGCACTTGTTTCCGAAGCCCGATTGTGGGCGCTGATCTGTGATCCATTTTTAGACCCCCGCCCTCCACACAGCTCCAGCAACTCCAGTTCCGCGGCAACCACATACCCAAGTCGCACAACTATTCATAAAGTAAGGAAATGTAACGATTTCGCTCGCGAGGATCCCAAGGGCCATTAGCGACCACAATAACTTCCCATAATGATAATAATAATACCAATTTCGGAACAGGAGAGGCACAGCCTCAGTGCTCACGGGGAAAGAATTATAAAACAGGGGAAGAATAGACCTGTGATAGTAAATTGCTTGCTAAAGTGTCCTAGTGAGATTTGGGAGCGGACGTGGGTGTCTTAAACTGAAAAGTTAACCAATGCAGGACGAAGTATTCTCTTAGCACATTCTACTCAAAAAGAGAGTAAGTGCGCATTAAAATAATGCTTCTTGATTTGATTAAGGGGTGCCAAATACAATTTTCCACTAGCCGCTGCAAGGTCACGTTGCACACCCTGGATAGTTTGACATCAAAATATGAGTAATCATTAAATTTTTTTAAATACTATCATGTATTGTTATAAGGCACAAGTATTCCTCGACAGTCCGAAGACAAAGACTTAATCCTGAAGTAAGGCTCACTGTTTTGGATGTTCATAATATTATTCAATTCTTGTGACTTCAAGTCGTGTCGCACCATAAACTTAAGTAACTACGAAAATTCCATTCATGGCAACGAACCGTGAACTTTGGCGATCCACTACCAACGTCGTATTTCATAATTAAAGGGACTTGCAGGAGGACGACCATTCCCATGAGGCGGCCTTGTTGGCTAAGGTACAACTTCAGGTTAGCTTTCGTCAAATTTGGTAAATTTGGACTCCTGGTCGAATAACTGAATTCACCTGGAATTCAAACACTAATTTCAGCAGCAAAAGAAAACATTTTGACGAACATGAATTTTATTGCATGAAAATTGAAGTGATAACTTTATTTTCTTTTTTTACGATTATTTTAACGTATTAATTCCAAATTTTAAGAAAACTTATTTACAAATAAAATTTTCATAACAGCATGTCATCTAAAATGGTATATTCCTCCCAGGAGGAAATGACACCATGTATTATAACTCGCCTAAAGGTTACAGCATATTCGCGAAGGTTTTGACAGGAATGGATGGAAAGGTTTAAATGATGCATAACGCATGAAAACAAGATTGGTGGGGTGAGTGAAAGGAAAAAAATACCAAACAGAAAAACTTAGGAAGTTAATACGAAAGGTAAAGACTTCCGTGCCAGGGATGAGTTTTACTTCCAACAATAAGGGGAAAGCGGACTGAGTTAAGTTATTCTATGAATAATAATACATGCGAAAACGAGGAGAAGCTGTCGTTTCAGACAGTGCCTTTAAAATATGAAGGGAAAAGTGCATGGCCATTGAAAAAGTTCCAAAAATGTCATGGGCAATGCTAAGGGAGGTCGTTATCTGGAACCAAAACGAAGTTCGCATTCGAGAGTGGATTTGGCTGCGAGGGAGCGGAGGGGGCTGCGGAGGAGGACGCCTCCGCCTACTCCTTCGTGGAGGATGTGTGGAGGGAGGGAAAGTGTGGGGAGAGGGGGAGGAGAAGACGGGAGGGTGAGACGCGTTCGTTCGGAGGTGTTAGGAGGATGCCAACGAGGAGCGGAAAAAGGGACGAAGCGACGGAATTGGAAGGAGCGCACCAAACGAACTTCAACCAACGGGGGGGGGGGGGG
>LYUA01000039.1:1241343-1263794 GCA_002093875.1 Calopteryx splendens | reverse complement strand
TACTGAAAATTTTTGAGTTTTAATTTCTGATCATATTATTTAATTCAAATCTGTTAGAGTCATTAATTATTTGCAATTTATAAGTTTGTACTGCAGTAGTACTAGATGAATTAGCCAGGTGGATCCTCAATACAAATACATAGGTCACAGGTTGATTAATCTTAAGTACACTTATGTTGAGACATGTAATGTCATGCATTTCTTCTAAGCACATGTGTGACAGAAAGGGATGTTCTTAGGTTTCCACATCACATTCATTAGTTTACACATGAACAGCCTCAACTCTCCTGCCTGCTGACTGAAGGATAAGCTTGAAGTTTAAGATCTGGAAGTTATTTATAATGAAACTACATTTGGATATAGGATGATAAGATATAACAGGAAGGTAGGTCCCACAGTGTATGGTGATTGCCTTCCTTGAAATTGGTGCATCTTGTAAAATCACAATCTTTGAAAAACAAATAAAATGGAGAATAAATTTTATTCTTGAATCACAAACACTTCGATTTAATTCCCCATTACGAAAATTTTATAGATGTATAATTTTACAACTGCCTATTAGATACTGAAAAATTTTCCGTTGAATTGATTGATTAAATCAGTCAGTTTCACAGGAGAGGAATCTCTGGCATGATTTTATCTAACTTTTTTTAAGCATACATATTCAAATGCTGAGCTATTTAGCTCCTGAATGGAAATTAATTATAAATTCCAAATGGAGCAAGTAAAGTTTCATGCTGAGATGGCACATATATTTCATGAGAAACATGGTTTGAAATAAAATATAAATAATAAATTGTTTCCCCGTCTAATAAAAGTTTAGTTTGCAATTAAAATAAATCCAAGTATTCAGACTTAATTCCGATCGGCATTATAGTACGGCAAATTAAAAATTAATTAAGAGATCATATGCATAGATGTACTTTTAAGAGGGTTTATTAATACCTGAATAAGCCAATGCTGGTAATTATAGCCACCACTGCCATCAGTCTTCTTCCTTCTTGGCACACCCTCTCTCTCTTCCCTTTGAATTCCATCTCCTCCACTCGGGTGAACTCCATCATTTTTCACAGGACTACCCATTGGATAACCACCAGGTTGGGAAGAACGTCTTTCAGGGCTCATGACTGGAGCACCACTTTGCATGAGCGTGTGATTTCTTGGGAGGGAGTTGGCAAAGGGATGATTTGTTTGGTGGGGTACATTGGTAGGATTTAGAGGATGCTGAGGAGAACCATTCCATTCAAAGGCATGCGACGAACGAACCTCAGGGGAAACCCAGCCATCGGTGGGAATGATCCTTGGCTTGGGTGGCACATTCAAGGCACGCAAGTGAGCTTGACGCATGTTTGTCTTTGGGGGTGAGGTCACCTCAGCTGGAGGCACAGGCCTTGGTTTGTGGGGGGGCACAGGAGGAGGCTGTGGTCTTCTCCATGGAGGCTGCTCAGAGTGATTAATTTGCTGAGGATGTCCACCATCCCCATCTGCACAAGCAAAATCCGGAAGAGACCTCCTCAAGGTTGCTGGTGGCTGTTAAAATTAATGTGATTCAATTAAAAAATATACATCTTATGTTCAGTGAAGCTTTCAACAATTGTAGTGAATTAGATACTGAATTTAGTTAGGATATGTTCGCCATCCTGCAGTTACTATTATAATTTCTACATAATGCTGATACAAGCCCCTCAGCAAAGCCTGAGAAAAGTGAATTCTGTTTAATGATCTTCAAAGTGTTTATATAGATCTACACTATCAAATCAAAACTGAAATGTGGTCTCTACCAATAATGAGCATTTGAAAATTCTCATAAGACTTCCACATAGATTTTCAATTTGGGATAGCATTACTGGAGAGCAAACATAAGGCATATATCATTTAATGAAGTATTAGCTTACACAGTTATGAATAGGCTCCTCTCTTGTACAGAGTACAGGCTCTTCATTTACAACTTCCCTCATTCTAACATCCTGCATTGATTGATGGTGCATCGCTGCTGCTGGCTCAGCTACAACTGGACCATAATATTGGTGGCTAACATTATTCTTTGCCTCCACTTCCTTTTCATACAAGCCTTGGATTGCCTGAATTCTTGTTTGTCTCCTCTCTCCTATTTCTTCAACCTCTACAATCTGAGAGTAAACAACATTGTTAGCAAGAAATAAGAAAATTAATATAATTCAGTATCCATTAACCAATTTAATACATGATGTTTATAAAATATTTTGTATTGTTACAGGATACTTTGACACAAATTATGCAAAAATAACTTTTAAAGTTAACTAGTCAAATGTTCATCATTTACATAACAATATTTACTATTTCTCAATAGAATATTAAAAAGTAAATACATGTATGGTCAAATTCCAGATTATACCAAAGATACATGCACAAAAAAGTCTTGATGTGTAACAGAACCATATTTTTGTGGCCACTATGATTTATTTTATTATGTATACATAAAAATTTTGGTAAAGTAATTTAAATTGGTAAATCAAAGAGAAAAATCCATTTTGTTAATCATAAGCTGAAGAAAAAAGGACTCCAAGACTCTATTCATACATGACTAGAGAAAAAAGGGAGCTATTAAATGGAGGAATACATTTCTTTTATAACGAAATGAAATAGACTAGAACTATCATGTTTGGCATTACAGAAAATAACATGATGGTGCTGTATGAAGTATTTTGAATACAAAACATTATACATTTAAGCAATTAAGAATTATAGGAAAGAATTCTGAAGTCACTCCTCTGCCTGAACATTATATTGAAATAGATATAAACTGTGAAAATTTAAAAAGATGAATTGATGTACATGTTTAACATGAATGTCAAGTGTTACACATAATGTCTTACATGCATCTATTTTTATTCCTAAAACATCCAGTTAAATAATCCAAAATTAAAGTATAACTGATAAGGAAATTCACATATCATAAAGCTAAGACAGGACAGTTATATAAGCTCAGGAAAGTAATATAATTCAGTAATTCATATTTCAAGAGTAGCACCACCCTGTATTAAGAAGGGGTGGGACAAGTTGCATGGGAAAATTGGGATTCTGGAAGGCAAAAAATTACCCATGAGGGTAAATCCTCGGATTCATCAAAAATTGTAGTGGTCAAGCATGATTTATGGTTCTGAGGGGGAAGCACCATGAATCAAGGAATATAGAAAGGCACATTTCACACACAATGTTCATGATGAGTTGATCAAAGACATTTAAACTTTCAGTCAGGAGGCACAATGAAGATTTAGAGCTTCAGACCCCACGTATCAAGAAAAGATGCAACATAGGCTGAGATGATAAAGCCACAGGCTGAGAAGAGAGAGCAATAATCTTATCCAAAGGAAAAGTACTATCTGGTAAGAGGAGGGGAGGCAATGACCCTTGAAACTGAGTCCCAAAGAAGCCAGAGTGACTCCAGGGGTCCATTTTTCAAAGCTACAAGACAAATGTCCTTTGAAAGCAGTTGCCGATGTAATATAAACTATGATAAATACAGACAAATTTAATGATGGCATGTGGTAAAACTTATTATCCACCTTCACGAGGATCAAACAGTTGTAAAATATGATAAAATCACTGGGCCTTGTACATTTGAGAAATGGTACCCAGAAGATGAGCTGGACTGCCAGTGCTGCAAGCATAGCTATCATACCAATGACCTTATAAACAGACTGAGACAAGGAATAAGAATATATTCTTCAATAATGCCCTCAATAACATTACTGTTATTTAATTTTATAACATGACAAGATACATCTCTGAATATGGTCATAGTCATTACATGCACTGGCTCAATTAAGCTTCATAAATTGGACCAACAAATAATATTAGAAGGAATGGCAGTCCAAATTTGAAATAAAATGTACTTTAGTCATTTAATCAATGATGTACTTCAAGATTCTAAAATATGATTCATGGGTGCTAAGAAATGCAACATTTTTTTTAAATGTTACCTTTTTCCCTCTTCTGTCTTCTCTGTCTTTTTCTGTGAGCTCAACACCAGAATCTGTCTCCTGTGTTTGGCAACTACTTCTCTCTTCTTCCTCTTCCTCCTCCGTCTCACCAGGCAGGGGGGATGATGAGACATCCAAACCACAACGAGGTGTAGGCGATGGTTCTTGCTCCTGCAGCCGCACTAATTCTGTGAAAAATGAGAGTTCATATGAAGTGATATCATTTGATGAATATGATTATGAGGTTACAACCTCTGGACTAAAGAATAAAAATAAAATTAGAGTATAGATGGGGGTTCCTAGGTCCCTTGCCTCAAGAATGGGCAAAACAGTGCTTCTGAGCTTTTGAAGACTGTCAGAGTAGGAGATGCCTTATCACCGCTGAGAACATCTTGGAATTCAGAAATATAAGGCATGATCAGAAAGTACTTTCAGAAATGTGGAGTGATTAATTGAGAATAAGAGGAGGACACACCCAATGCATCTAAAGTAACAGAAGAGGAAATTCAATCCTTGTCCCAAGTTCTTGGTAATACAATAAATATGGAGGATTTAGAGAACACCGAATGCTTTGATGACCTCAACAGTGATTAGGAAAAGTGAATGCAAGAAGACCGAGAAGATAAGTCTTTTACTTTTTGTTATGCAACATTCGGTTATATTCACGCAAATCAAATCAAATTTACATTGCCAATGAGTTATACAAGAGTGAATAATAAAGGAGCAAACATAAATGAATTGTTGGAATTAAGCATTTGAACTACATGACTATGGCACATAAAAGCATACCTCATAAAATCATGTCTCATTTTTTATAGAAATAAATTCAACAGATAAAGAAAGTGAGGGGGAAACATGATGGTTTGCCGATGAACCTCAATGAGTGACTGAAGAATCTCCGCTGGATGGGGTTTGTTGGTCAAGACATTTAAAGAAAGAACCTCCGACACATTAGAGAAATTGATAAATTCGTTGGAATGTGTTTACCAAAGAGAAAATGAAAAAAATTCAAAACAAATGACTATTAAAGATGATTTTTGTTCATAATTACATTTAAAAAATTGGTAATTTCATTGCCTATTGTTTTCATCTTCTGAGGTTGGTCCAGTGTGGTTAGGTCCAAATCCACCTCCAGCATGCCCATAGGTGAATGCACCAACAGGTGTAAGGTAGTTCATTTTAAGGTCAAGTAGTAGAAGAAAGAGAGAATAGAAGGAAAACATTTTCCTCAACTTGTATTTTCAGAAAAGTCCTTTTCAACCCAAAAATTGAGAATCTTAAAACTTCTGCGGTCTTACTTTGAATTTCAGAACTTAGATGATTTAAAGGCCCAGTGATATGTACTAACATGAAGAAAAAATAGTAAAATTATGACCTTCACCTTGTTCTACATCCTCCTCCCCATACTCCCCATCTTCTAAATCTTCTTCTTCAGCAGTGCATTCCGAAGATGTAGGTATTGTCAACATTTCAGGTGGTTCTATATCATCAGCAATATCTTCTCCATCACCATCACTACCTTCATGACCAGCATCAATTCCCAAAAAGTCAGAACGTTTTCTTCGGATTTCCTTTCGAATTCTCTTTGTAGAATTGCGCCGACGGAAATCTCCTACACCATTTCCTAAAGAAAATTTCACAACATTCCATGAATAAACTTGTCTGATGTTAACAGAAGAATAATCACTCCTTGACAATAACCAAGTATTTTCATCACAATCACAATTCAACATCCAAATCTGAGGTGCATATAAAAATAAATCTTCAGTCTTAACATTAAATTTTCCCTGAATTAAAGTAATGGAAAATGATAGACATGCTCGGCAACATTCTCTTAAGGGTTACATTTATTTTAGCTAAGTTCCTACTAGAAAATCTATAAAGAAAAAAAAATTAATAAATTCTACTGACACCTCTATTTCATGTTTTAAAATTTCAGAAATAAATGCCTTGTATGCATGTTAGTGTTGGTAAGAGTAAATTAATATGAGTAATCTAGTGTTTGAAGTCTGATTAGGTTCTTTTTGTGAATCAACCTTTTCACCTCCATTGGTTTTGGTTAATGCCAGTGCTTGCCCAATGGCCTATGATAAACATGAACTGCTCTCAGAAGTAAAAGAATGTCATTATCTTAGGAAATTCCAAATTGTATATTATATTTCTAAAATTTTTCAAGTACTCAACCCTCATCTTAGGTTTTGGCAGAAATTGAGAAATTCCTGACTGAGTGCCCACCCTGTATCAAATTTTATTTGTATTAATACCATCTAAACTAAAATTATAATTCTATTGCTATTAATCTCATCCAGAGTCCCTCCTAATTATCTAACTCTACATATTTAATAATGGCAGCTTTGTGTTGCCACGCAAAGCAACCTCAGAAAAGAAATTCATGTTACTTTTTCATAGAAGTTTATTCACTACTTACCTGAAGTTAAGGAGCCTTGACCAACAGAGGCCCTGTGGCTCCATATAATATTAATGAGAATTACAAACTGCTTGGCCATTACTCCCTTGATTAATTAATGCAAGATGGGAATTCCATGAGTTTTAATAACTCCAGAGAAACAACCAACTTTAAATACTGAAGGACTGCTACCCTTGTATGAATATTCTAGAAAGAATTGTTTATTAATATACTTCTATACACAATCTAGAAGAGTTCCTGTTTCTAATGACTATCGCCTATTCCTTTTAACTACCTACTTCAATAAATTTATAAGAATCAGTGTCTAACTCAAATTAGGTTCATTTTGAATGCAACACTTATGAATTTTGAATATTCATCAATCTTCAAGGTTATATATTTTACCCATAAAATGTATTTTCATAACAACAGTTACAAGAGATAGCTAGAGAAGATAGTCAAAGTTTTCAGCTGCAAGAGCATTGATGATTAATCATATATTATTGCCAAATAATTACCTGAATTGCTTCCGGTAGACTTCCTTGTCAGACTTCCAGTAGGTGTGGAAGGAGGGGAGGATGTTGGAGGAGGGGGTGGTTTCTCTGTTGGGGGAGCCAGAGTCTTGGCTGGTGTGCCAAGTGCAAATCCCAGTCCTCCAACAACATGGACATCCTCGGATGTGAGGTCAAGGATTGGTGGGAGAGGTGTGGAAGGAGGTGGAGTGGCTGCCAGCAACGCATCCAATGCTTCCAAACCTCTCAATTCGCCCATTGAAGGAGGCACCATCTTACTTTCACTCAACAACAAAGGCACCACCTTGGGGCCACTAATAGACTGTTGAGATGAACTGGTTTCAGAAGAGGAGTAGCCACTGGAATGATCCTGGCTGGACTCCTTGATGTGCTTAGCGGCCACCATGGTATCGGCCTGTGAGGCCACTGGGGAGCTACTTGCACTAACAGGGAAGGGATTGTCTTTCTTAGTGACGACATCAGACGAAATCAAATCCACTTTCTCTTGCTGAGGCTCACTCACCAAGGAGGATTCTTCAACCAATGACATCTGAGAGTTGGTTTTTTCAGGGCAGGCTGGAGTTGATTCAGTGGTTGTCTGGGCCACTATTTTGTTTGGATTAACATCTGTTGTACTTGATTTTACAGGTAAACTATGCACACTACCACCAAGTGGTTCAGTAATTTGTCCCTTTGTTTGATTAGCTTCTTTAGAAGTCTCTAATGTCCTCTTTGTATTCTCTTGGGTGGTGGCAGGGTGATTTGCAGATGGCAATGACCCCTGAGAGGTGACTTCTGGAGTTTTCTGGGCAGGGAAAGGAGTGGGGGGATTTACCTCAGGAGCTGCAACCACTTGTTTATGTGATGGACGAGGGGGAGGAACAGGAGGTGTTCTAGGCGACTTAATGGGAGGAGTTCCTGGAGCAGATTCCACTCGCCCAATGGATTTTGTGGGCTGGGGTTGATGTGACTTTGCTGGACTTTTGGTGGGAGTGGACGGGGTCGAGGGCGGTGAAGAGTTAGAGTGGGGTTTGGGGTGAGTGGGAGTTTCTTCTGTGGATTTGGATGGTTCACGGCTCTCATTTGCTACCTCCTTTCTGGGAACACCAGTTGGTAACACAGTGGGTCCTGAAGTGTAATTGTCAAAAAAATGTAATAAGAAATATGCATCGTGCAGTAAGTGTACTCTCATTTCAAACACTGATATGATGACTGAGATGTTCACACAATACACATAACTTTTAAACATTTGTAGGTAAAAATATCTATGGAATAAATATATTATAATAGGATTTTAATTAAATGAATAATTGAGTCAGCTACAAGTCTTCTCCGAGGGAATAAATTTACCATAAATTCCTATGACAATCTCTACCAGTCTTGGACATTTTTATTTGGCTAGGTGAACTCAATTTTCCCCAGCAACTCTTCAGTGTCATCATAAATGCTGTGCACTAAACCCTTTCATTAATAATATTTTTTAGTTGAAGAAACAGGAACAGCCATAGTTGTCAGCCAAGATACATTTATAATACAGATGATACAAATGCCACAGTCATACAAGCTGGGCACTGACCCTGCATGTTTGACTTAAATTTGCTATTGATGGGAACAAAGACTTACTTTTTCCTTTCATACTGTTAAATAATTAGTTATTTTTAGAATTTTGAATCTCTCAAAATTAATTCAGAATGGAACAAATTTCATTTTTACTCAAAATGATTGCTGTAGGCTAATTGGACGTGTGAATGAAAAATATGATGTTTACACTTCACTTTTATTTACCCCAGCTATTCTTGTATCTGTGTACTTATTATGGGTATTTAGATAAAGACACGGGGTGTGGTTTTCTAATGGGTAGATAATTTGGGTTTCTAACCGGAAGGCACAGGTTCAATTTCAGGTGTTGCCTCTGGCACCCTCAGCTTCAACCAAGCTGTGTGATTTTACGGGTACGAGATCTTCCTGGGAAATCACAGGTGGCTCAGTGCAAGGAACTGGCCCCCCTACCTTGATGTGTGAATTTCAAATGCCGTTGGGCTTCGTACTGGGTGAGCTCTATCCTCACCTGCCAAACCAACCTTCGGGTTGATTANACTGGGTGAGCTCTATCCTCACCTGCCAAACCAACCTTCGGGTTGATTACTGTCATTTTGGTCATTGAGACAGTTAAGTTCTTTCGGATGCAAGATGTACCCACTTATCTCTCAAATGAATGAACCCCCAGAGAGACTTGATTGAAAAAGGATTAATGAGAAAGCTAATGGCATTTCTGGAATGTTTATAAAGGTTGGCACAAGTGCTTTAATTGTTCAATCAAATAACTGTTTCTTCCAACTCTTTGGTGAGCCCCAGGGGGAGACCAAGGGATAAATATTTAGGACAAGTAAAGAGAGATGTAAGAAGGAAGATGCGGATTGAGGGAATTGACATGGGATAGGGAAGAATGGAGGGCTGCAGTCTGCCAATCTTTGGATTGAAAGACTATGATGATGATGACGTAAATTAGCAATAAATGTCATCTATCATTGGAATTTGATGGATTGATTGCCTATTTTGGCATTACTCAAAATAAAAAATATTTTTAGTCAAACTTTAATTTCATATTCGCATTTGTATCACTACAGATAAAATTCTCTAAACCCTAGCACAGTGAGAAATCATGGAAGAATTTTTTGGTGATCCTATACAAGCTACAACTAGGTGCATGGATCAGTTAATGGAACCCATTTTAGTTGTCTTTCCAAAAGAAGTTTCCAAGGTACCATTTCACCAACTGTATCTCTTTATCTCTACACTCCCCTGAAAAATGTTTTCATTGTGATTTCTCACAAATTAATTTTTAAAGTGTTATTTTTCTGTCCCCAATTATTTGACCATGTATTTCATATTTTTTATTGTATTTTGTACTGATTGATGATATACATCATGGATGAATATAGAATATTATTATCATATTTTTTAGTTGCTGGCATATTTTATTTTGAGGAAGTGTAATACTTAAAAGTCAAGTGCTTCAATATTAATAGTAACATTAACTGGAAAATCATACAAAAATTACTCAAAAGCCCAAGGTACAAAACAATAACTGTGATATGGAGGTCATAAGTTACCAAAACTAATCTGTTGGCCTTCAATGGCTGTTCGAGTTAACATTTACATGTAGGTATTTAGAAAATATAAGATTTTGCGACGAATTAAATATTACTTGTGCTCCTCACAAAGTCATTAAAAATATTTGATTAAGCAAATCTACTTCTAATTTTTTTTAAACAGGGCGGTTGATGCAGTTTTATACTAAGCAAACTGGAACTTGCATTCTACAGACACTATGAAAGAAATTTTCTCATGAATCAAGGATATTTACAGTTTTATGAAGATACGTGGTAAACTCAATAATATAATCATCTTTTTTCATAAATTATGATTTAAATCAAAATATAAATTTATAATTTTTGAAAATCAAAGAGAATTTAGAAAAATTTTACTTCCTTATATGATCAGTTTTAGATGCTATGATTGCAAGTAAAGTTATGATTTTTCCTTGCATTTTCTTCTTTTGGTGAATAAATCAGAAAGGCAATTCAGGAATTATGACGAGTCCTGAGTAAAGTGCATGTAAATGGCAGAACTTTAGCATAAGATTTAGACCATTAAATAATTGGTGCTAATAATTTGGGAAGGTATAAGTAATACACTTTATTCACCCTCAGTTATTCTCCCCTCGGCCTTTTTTTTAAAAACATTATGTATTTAGCTGTAATATATGCATTTTATTTCTAGAACATACTTCAATTTTTATGTCTTTTTGTTCATCAAACCTCATTCCAGATCCAACTCACAGTTAAAATGTTTTCTACTATCGCATTAGTTTCTTTTTCCTTCCATAGCATAATTTCATCTATTCAAAATCATTCATCAACCATAAGGTTGGGTGAGTACATGAGAAAGGCCATACCTTGTACGATGATAGGTAAAGTCAAATGAAAATAAACACTTGTGGCCTGTGGTACCTGATTCTTTTCTTCTTCCAATCCTGTATTTCTCGAAGAATATGTTAAGAAAATCATTGTGCCTTACTTGTGATGATTGTGTTAGAGTGAACCTCCCAAATGAGTAAAAATGAATCTATATCCAACATGCATGTGCAGTGACTGCCTGTGAATGTTAGCCTGGGGATGACCTGTATGGTATCAGGAAAGGGGGGGATAGAGAGTTAAATGATACCTAAGGGAGAAAAGAATTTCAACTTCAATTACCAATGAGCAGATTATTACTATGCACTATGCTTGTGCTACAGAAATTATATTGTTATTCATTGGCCTAGCCTTAGTTGATTTTTTAATGGATTCCAGGCTGGTGAGTTTTTAACAAAGTTATGCCAAATTGTGAAATGTTGTTTAATCAGTTACTGCACAGGGAAACATTTTGTTAAGGCACATAAACATGTAAATGAGTTTAAATCATCAATTCAGCATTGAATGCCAAGTAGATTATGTCAAATACAATGTCAAAAGCAGGTTTGCTTTTGTGCAACCAAACCCCATATACTGTAGTATAGGTGCAATAAGCTAATTAGTTAGCCTTTGGCACATTGGATATCTGGGCCAGAGACTCTCCCTGAAACAAGGATACCCCCCTCCATCCTTCTTGTCCCTGACACTTAGTTGAGTTGACGTCCCTGAACTCAGACAGAGAGAGGGAGCTCATGCACCTCACTCTGAAAAACCCGACCAGTGCAAACATACCCACTTCCAGAGTCTATTTCCTAGGAAGTTTGAACGTTTTGTGTAGGTGTGATTCTTGACATCTCAAAAAAAATATCCTTAATTCCTTCCTGCTTTGACTGTCTTGCTGACTGACTTGCTTTAACCTGTGCACTTCAGTTTTATTTACTGTGATTTCAGATGTGAGGACTCCACCCCACAGCCCTCCTTTATGAGCCAACACTGGGTTTGTGACTAACCACTATACCAGTTAAATAATTCCTATACTTAGTACCCACCTATCTAAAATTTAAGATACAAATATGTAGCTAGAGATTACCAGTTTTGTCTCAATACCCAACCCTCCCATAAATATAAAAATATAAAAACAAAAAGTATAAAAGTTCAATGAAATATTTGACATGTTATACTGTTTTAAATTAATATTTTATAACATATAATTAAGTGGAACTAAAATAATCTATCAAATTTAGAATCAAATGCCAGTAAAGCACAGTAAAAATACATACATATATAAAGCATAATCAAGATGAAATGAGTTTATTTCAAATTGTGTGAAATGAAAAATTTGACAAGGAAAAGAAATTAATTAAAAAGAGGAAATTTACAGGAAAAGAATATTCCTTCATTTCATTTTAAAAGAAAGTTGAAATTCATTTGATATGCTTAGTAAATTTTTCACCTCACTGCAATTTTATATAAGAATAAAATTAATTCTAGTTGAAAATTTTGCTTAGCATGACAAGTAAAGTTCTGATAGTGAACTATAGTGAAATGAGCCAAAGGATTTGATAGTCTTGTTAAAAGATATTTATGATTGGAAATGAAAAGGAAAAATATTTTTAAAAAGGAAGGTTTATGAAATAAGACTGAAAAGAGAAGTAAAACATGTTTATTTACGAGGCAGGGATTTACAAATTGATTACTATATTTCTTTGAGTATAAAGTGGATGTAAGTCCAATACTACTTTCCAATGCCAGGGATTGAATATAGGCCCAATATTACTTTTCAATCTAAATGACCAACTAGAATCATTGGTTCTGGTCAAAATAAAGACAAGAAAATGAGTGAAAGCTAGTTTTTAAATTTACAATGAAAATGAATTCATAAATATTCACCCCAAAGGAAGTTAAATGATTTTACAGATATAAAATCAGAAATATATAAAAATGAACTGCAATGACCACGATTAAATCCAAAACGTTAAATTTATTTAAATCCTTTATAACCAACTCCACTTTCTAAATTAGAGATCACATAATATTTCTAGACACAAGTACATCACCCTAATTAAGACACATTAATACCTAACTTCATTAATTAAAAAATTACAATAATGTATGATTTTCAAAAGAATTTTCAGTTTTTAATGACCATGACAAAAGCAATCTGGAAAGATTATGAGTCAATTCATAGTTTCCATAAGCCAGCGATTCAATTCCATAACTCAAAAGGTATTTTGGATTAATATATAGAATGAACATCATATGGGCAGTACAAATCGTATTTCATTCTGTTATGGTCTACAATATATTGTTTCACTTATATTTTTTCACTGATTTTTATCAGTCAGGGAGAAAACAGAGGAAGTATTATAAATACAGTTAGAAAATGTGTAACCCCAGATGTAGAGCCTACACAAGGTGTGCCAGTGGACTACACAGCTTGTGCAGCCACCTAACATAGGCTGCTTAGGCACTTTCTCTTGGGCATAAATAACATTCTGTGTGATGGTATTATGAGTCATGTGATCTGTCTCGTATTCACTATTACCTAAATGTGATTGCTCATGGTTTGAGATCTCACACACCTAATGAATATAGAATAATCGAAAAAGGTGATCCCTATATTTATGATTTATTCATTGTTTTCATAGCTGCCATGTAGTCGTCACTTCCATTGACACTTTTGTTCTGAAGATTTTAAGGAGAATCCTGATATCCAATTATCGACTCCCATCAATAAATTTTACAAGCAGATCAAATTAGAGTTTTTCTTTGAAATTAATCACTTATATTGTTTTAATCTAGAGGTATGAATTCCCATCAATACTGAAAATTTCTATTGTTTATCCTCCTACCGTCTTCTAGTTATTTCATTTTCCTCTAACTTCAGAGTTATTTTAAGGATATTTTAGATGACAATAAGGCTTTCTTCCAATGCAAAAGTGCTTAATAAGATCCTCAGTGCCAAAATTTACATTGTGTGCTCCTGTAGAATTTCAAAATTTGAGGTTTGTGAATAAGAGATTGAAAGAGAGCCCCAGGAAATAGGAAAATATCCAGCGTATCCTGATTCAAAATTAATGTTCCACAAAATAGTTTGAAAGTCTTGAAAGTTAAAATTCTTTTGGTGTTTTATGAATAATTTAGTAAAGTATTCTTGGTTTTAGAATAATCCACTTCTACTGTAGCCACTATTATGGTAGTCGAACAAGAGTGATTACATTACAAATAATGTAGATTAATGATATTTCCTAAATTCATAAATAATTAACCAATGGAAGTTCACAATGAGAATAATTTATTTTTGAATACACTCTGGCATGAAAATGTTAATTAGGTTCTTAAAAATGCCCTAAGTGATTATAAAATTCACATAATTAGGTTTTACTTTTAAACTATTTCTTGAAATTAAATAAATCTTAAAACTACAAGGCAAGCATTCTGGACAAACTTTGTGTTTATAAGGAATGATGTTTGTGACTAAAATAAAAGTTGAAGATAGGTCTCCATAAGGTCTTCATTTCTTTTAAAAAGATATTTCTCAACTTCAACTCGAAAATGTATAGTAATGTTGGCTGCACTAAGAGATTAAATAATATAAAACTTTTCAATGATACATTTGATGACTATGTAAAGGTGAAGCAAGAATGATGATAAAAGAACAACAAGATTGATAAAAGCATCCTTTTGGCCATTATGAGGGTATGCACCCAGTGGGGGGACAAGAGTAAAAAAAGATTGTTCAATCCTCCCAGATGGGAAAATGTGTTACAAAAAATAAGAAAATACTAATCCATACAAAATAATTGGGATCTCAACAGACAAGGAAAAAAATCAAAGGGATATGAAATTTAAAATGATAGCTTACTAACAAAACCATAAGTATGCAAAAACATATAATTTAAAATAATAAGTAAAAAATAAACAACAATTGAATGCATACCTCCCCCTTGCTTTTTCTCACTATCTGATTTTGCTACACCATCACACTTCTGCTCTTTGACAACAGTTTCCACAGAAGACTCCATGGTTTTTGCAAGCTCTTGCTTTGTATTCCTGCACACTGGTGTTGAAATCTGCAAAATGGGGAGTTATCCAGGGCTAATAAAATCAGTATGTACATAAACATGATTGCCTCAATATCTCTTTCCATAGAGAAATAGTAAATAAAGAAAGATTTATCATAATCATTCAGCAAATTCAGCAACTCTTATCTCAACTCACTTATCAATGACTTAAAACTTGTTTGCAAAATGATAAAGAGAACAAGAGGTTCTCAAAACCTTTCAAGAGGGGCGGGGACACACTTGATTGAAGAATGCTCGGGATCAACCTGCATGCCTTTTAATTAACACAATGCCATTGAGGAAGGTCATTTTTCGTTGTTTACTGGGTAACACAATCCATTAATTCACACAAAACACAACACCGATCAGCATGAAGCATTTGCTGCCTCCAAATAAGTTCACATCACCCTATTAAATCATTTATTTATTAATCATAAACACAGTCATAATAAGGTAACATTCACACACCTTACATTTTGTCATGAAGGACAACATTACTCTTCAAGATTTGGTAGCAAAAAAGTTTGGAGATATGGTATAAGAAGAGGACTGAGATGAAATAAGGTATAAACTATAGTAAAAAATGACAGGTTTTACTAATGGTAATGTAACTACATGAATGAAAGATGGAAGGTAAGGAAATTATTACTGAAGACTGACTCAAGACATCTTAGAGGATATGCAATGCATAGAACTTGCGTTCATGTCAACATTTTTCATGAAATTCAAAATAAATTACATAACAGCACTCATCTGTGCCATTTTCAACTGAATTCTAAACAAAATAAATTGATGGACATTTACTACAATATACTCATTTGAAGAAGGTGAAATATAGAATTGACAAGAAAGAGATCACCATGTTCTCACTCATTCTCAACATGTACATACACATGACAATATTTACAGTATTTACATCACCAACACCATCTACAAGAACCCAACAAGCACTGCTACAATTAAATGGAGCCATTGAGGGGTTTAGAAGAACTTATCACCTCTCCCTCTCCTTCTGACTGGCTAGCATCACCAGTGTGGATTCCGCTGTCCTCATTAGCATGGTAAACTACCACATCTTCCTGGACCTCAGTCTTTGATTTGACCAGCTGGTTACTCTTCTCCTTGGCATCAGGCACATGAATGTCAACAATGGGTGCAGGGAGATTCGTTATCTTAGAGTTTTCAAGATTTCTGAAGCTGGCCAGCTTCTCCTTAAAGCTGATTCGCCTTTATGAAAGGTAAAATTACGTCGTCAAAGAGAATTCTTTTACAATTTTGTCTGTAGATTCATTAAAAATATGATTAACAATAGGCATTATTGAAATGGTAACATGCAGTTTTATAGACAGCGATCCCCATTTCTGAAATTCCTTTGCTCTTGGTACTTTTTATTGTAATATTCCACAAAAAGTACACATTTTTCCAAAATAAAAATTTTCACATTATTTATTGCTCATTAATAATAATATAATTACACTAAAAATATGTGCATGTGAAAAATAAAAACATTTTACCTGATGATAACGCTATCTTTCCACAACACAAATGACCAAACTGTCATGTTAAAAATTCGTATAGTACCATGCCAATAACAATAAGCATATACAAATGTCTAATAGGGGACTTTACTTCAGTATTTTTACTACACGAAGTTATTATTTTCTTAGTAACCACTCAGTAGTTGTTCATAAATAAATATGTATGCAACTACCATTTCAAGTTCTATCTATAATTTTTACTTTCTCTAAAGCTGGCAACTTTCAAAATTCATAATTATCTAGGCATCGATTTGAAAGCTAAGAAAATAATCATTAATTCAATTATAAATTTTTATCCTGAAAAACTTAACTGATTGCTATCCTATGTCTATAAAGCTTTCTAAGGTTGAAATTCAATTTAGGTTTTGATAAAGAAGAATAAAAGAGGGAGGTAATACAAAAGGTCATTTATTTATGACATGAAATAGCCAACCACCGTCAGAATATCATATACTAGGTACTGATTATTGTAAAGCTAAACAGATAATCCTGTGGTATATACTTGGTTTATCTTTACATTGCAATTAGCCAGTACCATAGTTAGGGAGGGGTGGGCAGCATTTTTGGTCAACTGCAGTGGTTGGGGAACCAGGGTGAATGAACCCAAATGGGGTAACAATGAATCCTTCAGAAGAATAACTTGGGGGTGGGGCAAAATTAGAGACAGCCCTGGCAGCCACAAACCCTAAGTACACCACTGCAAATATCCTAATACAACAAACAGCCCTTTGCCAGGATGAGGATGCATGAAATTAGGGTATAAAATTTTATTTTCCCCAAGGAAATCATCATACATTGAGGGCAAAAGTTCTCATACAACAAAAACCTAAACTTAACAGAAAACAAAAATTGGATACATTTAAAAAATAAATACTGGTTTTTAAAGTGGTTCAACTTAATTCAATAAATTATAGGACAAGGCATGTGTGACCATCACACAGTAATTTAGCACCAATAACTTCAGTTCATTTCTGGTATGATATTGATTATTATACTTTCATTAATAACTGGAAATAAAATTAATTCAAAAACTGACCTGAAATAAATGCTAAACTAACAAATAAACAGACAAACATAAAAAACATAATTTAAAAATAAACGGTGATCAAATTATATATTCTGACATTCATATTTACCATTGAGGAATGCAGAAAAAAATTCCTTGCTCTGTGCAGTTTAACTTATAGTGCATGAAGGGGATGAATTCCTTTATTTTAAATCCACAGCAACAAAAATACCAAACTAATCATGTGGAAAACCTTTATGGGAACACAGTAACCCATCAACCATATTAAGAACCTACAATTCTATCTATACTAGAAACAAGATTTTTACTCGTCAACAACAATTCATTCTATTGTTTATTAGGTACTTCATTTATTCATGTAACCCCTGAGCACCCCATGCCCAAGATATTTGGCTGGTTGAAGAGGGTAAAAATTAATATGGTTACAAAATGGTTTACACTTAAGTTTCACTTTCTAAAATAAGTTACAGTAAAAAATTTAATCCCCATACATAATGGTATGTAATGAATCATTTTTTACAGCGGTACTAAAAGCAAAATTCCTACTAAATCCTTATTTTGATTATTTAACCATTTTAATTTTAATGACATGAAAGTCATCCACATAATCCACATCCTGACAGAATGCCATACTAAGCCAAGATTAATCCTTTAAGAATATAATACTTATTCCCCACTGGGGAAAAATCCTTCAATGAAATTTAACGCACAAATTGAGAAGCAGCATGCTAGGAGATATTTACAGTTCTGTGGGAGAATGAGATATTTAAACTGATACACCAATATGTACAAGAATATTATGATTTATTTATATCACCACTTTTGATAATGACACAGTCCTTGTGACCTGTACACCATAGGTGTCAACTAAATGGGGTGATGCTGACCCAATTACTACCACACACTTAAAATTTTAAAATATAGAACAATGATGTTAAATAAAATGGGAAAGTAACACCAACTAGTAGTTGTAGGATGAGTGCTTGCTTTTGTATTTGCTAATTGATGAGCCATTTTGGGAAAAGATGTATAGGATTCATTAATATTGTCTTTTGTGCACCACATTATTTTCCAATTTCCACTAATTTGCAAAAAAATAGTTTTACTAGTAACTACAGTTGATATCTTAGGAAATAATTCAGTAATGAACTTTGTTTTCTGAGTATGTACTTATGGTTCCCATGAAATGTTACTGTATCTGTAATACCAAAACTCTAGGTCTTGGATTTTATTCTAAGCCAATTCAAGCCAATGAAAGGACAACAAAAAGTTACACATAAAGAAATTGTTTATAATGGATGAAATCTCTGTGCTGTGCCAAATAATTTCACACTATAATTCTCGTTAGCACTTCAACTTACATCATAATTTAGATACCCAACTGTTGCTAATGTGATCCTTTGCTAGTAGGATTCCTAGTAGGCTCCCTATTATTTTCCTCTGCACAAAAATACATTTAAATCATGATCTCAATGAAAAAGATGGAATTTGTCCCCACTTTTCTGTAAAAGGACCTGAAATAATTGCACACCTCAATACTTCCTCCTCTGTTTCCTCTTCAGTTTCTCCAGACCCATCCTCAGCCTCCTCATCAACAGTCCATGACTGTACTGAGTTTTTCACAGACTCAAACGTAGATGGTCCATTACTCTGCTTTTTTGGAGATGATGGACCATCAGAAACGCCATTCCTTACATCCGGGAGCGTGGCTGTCACCTCTCCATTCTTTCTCTCCATCACAGCCACCCCACCACTGTTTCTCCTCTCTGTGTAATTCACATACTCCTGAATAGCTCTCTCATATGTGTAGATTTCCTCCTCTGGACCCTCTCCGTGGTTCCCATTATCTCCTTCATTACCATTGTTACTCCTGTCATTATTATTCTTGTTGTCCTCTGCTTTTGTACCATTTTCTTTAACAGCGGGTGCTTCTTTCTCTGTTTCTGCTTCACTCTAAAAATGGCATTTATAAAAGGAAAAAAAAGGAATGTGAGGTCTGCACTTTTTGCAGTAAAGAGCATGCTCAAAACCATTCAAAATTTACAAATGTCTTATGAACACAAAAAATAGTGATTATGTAACTTTTTATTAGCAATAATTTACTCCAAATGTCTAAGTAAATGAAAAATAATTCAGAAGGTTTTAGTAAAATAATTAATGAACATACTTACAACTATGCAGCATAGTTAACTGATTATATTTTGAGCCTCACTTTTCAGAGTCGCAAATGGCAAAAGTTTGTGCTATTTATATACTGGGATTGTTTACAAAATATTTTAGCAAGGAAACTACGGAGATCCTCATGCACAAGAATGTAGGTGAAGTTAAAATTCTTAACAAGTTGATTAAAATGAGACAATATGTGGATAAGTGGTGCATTTTCATGCATATGGGCACTGGAATTGTTTTCATAACCCTGATTAACCTTGGATATAATTTATCCAATTTCAGGTGTTCAGTTGTTTTAACTATACCATTTCTAACCTCAGGTCAAAATACCTTCCTAGTTTTCCCCAACTCTAATACATTGCATATTGCATTATAATGTAACTATGGAAATTTAATCATATATGTCATATATTACTTTTTCAAACATACTTTCTCAGCTGAATGGTGAATTATGAGGTAGAAAAAGGTAAAAAAATCAATGACATCTTTTGCTTGTATAACAAAAAAAATAATGAACACTGTTGGTAGAAAAAAAATTGATTTTACCATTATATAATGTGAGCATCAAGGCATTGGCCTTCTCAGGTAGGAAAAATAAATAAAAACTAAATACAACCTTTCAATTACATAAAAAACAGAAGCACACTTGGCTACTTTTAGAAAAAAATTAGAAACTGATCAGAAATCTTTTTAAAATAAATATAACTATAAAAATTTGATACATTCTCTGATGCTGAACCCACCACTTGGCCTCCACTATCAAGTCCACTCAGACTGGATGTGGCACTGGTTCCACGGTCACTTCCTGTGCCCCAGTCTTGGTGCTCCTTTGAACTGGCACTGCCAGCATCACCCCCAGATGTGCCAAAGGTGAGAACATCCTCACCATCATCATCATTAGCTGGATATGAAAGCCCCATAAGCCCCAAGCTTGTTTTGCGTACACCCCGAGTGCTCCTGAGGAAATCAGTGATATTTTAAGTAGTTGAAAAGTTTCATTCAAAAGTTCATTGACATTGCATCAACACGGCACACACATATGAAAATAAAATTTAACTCCTTCACAAGACTCAACTTAATTTGTAAATAATAAAATATTTCATCCAATAAACCCTAACTAAGACAAATTCATCATAAGTAAAACATAATTATGATAAATAAAATAAATTAAGGTAAATTTATTTAAATTATCATAACTATGGTCATATTCTAATGTCATGTTCTAATGTTCATATCCATATTCTAATTACAATTTGTAATTGGGTACTGTTAATCATACATGTCTAACATGGATAATTTCTAACCTTTTATAATAAATTATCTCTTTACAAATGAAAAAAATGTTGGAATTGAAGATAATAACATAACTAGCATGAATAAAGTAGGTAGAACCTCTCAAATGCTCTCAACCCATTCCTATTAATCCTCAATCAGTCAAGCTGGCACTCTGTGTGTGCCACTTGAGTAAAAATTTCATTTTGAATACGATCACTTCATAAGGAAAAAGATGACTTGGAAAACTATTAGAATTATATAGCTATGTTATTGATGTTAAAATGCTTAGAATTAAACATATTGCATATGCGAAAACATTAAAACTAAATGAATCTGCAAGATTATAACAATAAATTCCAAACTAATCTCTGGCGCACCAGCACGACTGCTTGCAGTCCAGGAAAAGGTGTGACTACTCGAGAATTAGGCATTCATAGTCACTGGAGCACTGTTATTTAAAATGGAAACTTCAACAAGGAAAAACAAAGAGTTCTAGCCACTGAACGAGACATGATTTACTTGAAGTAGCCACAATTTATAAATGAATTAACATTTTAAAATTACTTTCTAGTGATAGAATAAATATAATGAAACCAAAATAAGTACCTTTCTTCCATCATCTCATTGAAGGTCTTGCTCTTCCTCCTGCCAGTGACAGACCACACTGAGTCTTCCTGTTCCACCCTACGAACTTCCTCAACTCTCTCCACTATATGCTCAACACGCTTGAGGCGGCTACTCTTCCAGTTATCCAAATTCTAAGCAAAAATATAAAAGAGAATGTGAGTAGCATCATAAGAAAAAAGTTGAGTTTGGTCCACTGACAAACATTTTTTTAATAACGCAGAGCTAAAATGAGTCCTTACAGCTTGCCAATCTTCTTCAGCTGCCTGGCTAAGTTTCCTTCGCCTCTCCTTTTCCTCCTTCTCCCTCTCTGCAGCTGATGGTAAACCTCCTGCTGGAGGAACAAACAGCTTTGGGGGAGCTACTTTGACAAACTGAAGTGGATTCACCGAAACACGGGGTGCTGTCACAGCAGTTGGAAAGCGAGTGGTAACAAACTCAAGTCCACCACCACCACCAGTGGAATCCTGAAAAATAAGGATTTTTATTACATTTATCTACATTCATTAAAATTGTCTTAGCAGTGGACTAGCACCCAGTGTTTACACAGTTCAATTTGTTATGCACTGCATGAAAATGAAAGTAAGACAATGCTCCACAGCCTCACCCATTATTTGAATATTGAGGTGGAGTAAATACAGAGAAGGTAAATATGGATTCCATAAATACCATGAAAGAGGACAGACTGCTTATTTCTGCACCCAATATGTGCACTTTATGTATGCTAGTGGGATTGTTTTGGAAATTTCAGATGAAGATACACAGGGAGAATGCAAGGTGGCAAAATGAAAATCACCATAATGAAATAATTTTAAAAACCAAGATAAAAACAGCAAAAGCAACCAGGGTGTAGATACTAACAGTGATCACAATTTGGAATCGACCCGGGGGGGGGGGGGGGGGGGGGGGGGGGGGGG
>LYUA01000039.1:1155893-1166985 GCA_002093875.1 Calopteryx splendens | reverse complement strand
GCCTGGGGAGTGAGAGTGCGCTGGAAGATTATTAAGCAAGCGAGAGAAATGGGATGGAGGGGGGGTGGACGTTGAGCGAGAGGGTGGCCTCCCCTCGGATTCGAGAGCACAGGGGTAGGTGGGGGAGGGGAGGCGCGGGGGAGAAGATCCGCATTTGGCGGAATGAGAGGGTATTCGGCGAGTGAAAACACAAGTGCGGAGGATGACGCCTGGGAAAACGGAGTTTATTTTCACGAGACGCCCGTCAAAATTTCGGGTAAACATAGTGATTCAGCGCCGCGAGAGGACGGGGAACGTGGGTACCTATTTTGCTTTTTCCTAAAGGCCAAACCTGATTCTATTTTGCACCGTAGCGCTCGTTAAAAACTATACAGATTCACAAATTAAGACTTTCGGGCATGCTTTTGAGAAACTGAGCTCTCCCTCCAAATGTGAATGGTGTAACTTTTATTAAGCAAGGGGTGCGGATGGCCAGCAGCAGGCATATTTCACAGATATTTTCCACTCATATGATTTTTTGACGGAATTTATGGGTATTCCTAATTCAATCAATCTTATTAAATTACAATTAAGAACCTAAATACGTTTAGGAGAAAGTCGTCGTGGAGAGAAATTCAATTATTTCCCTTTTTTTCACCAATTGCGCAGAATGTTGGTCTCGCTCAATGTTTTGTTTTAGTAAAAACGCAATCACTTCTGGCCTGTCACTTTCACAATATCACATGCGTAACAAAACATTTTCTACGGCAAAAAGCAGTTATTTTTAACCAGAGATTTCAATGAGAAAATTATTACAGGTATGATGGCCCTGATAAGTCTCCTGTTTTCACTTTCGCGAAAGTAAGTGAAAACAGTTTTTCTCCAAATGGCGTGTAAAACCTCTATCCGTTCCGGCAACCAACTCTCTGGGACGCATTGAGAAGACGAGTGTAACCTATTCCAAACGCATTCAATTAGGAAACTCCCGGATTTTCTCACTATTTACTTGGTCGGAGAACTAGAGAAGGCACAAGAGAACTCGAAAATTAAATCAAAATTCTCACATATTCGGGTAATATAATAATTAAATATCTAAATAAAACCAACACTCCCACTGTATGCCACCTATTTCCAAACTAAACCTATGAAAGAGACACCAAATGGGAAGCATTTTTTTAATGGGTTTATGAGTAGGTACAATGTTTTCCTCAGTTTAAAATAGAGAAAAATTAAACGGTCACGCCTGGGTGATTGATTCACGAGAGTTCAGAAGTAGATTGCCACCTGTCTTGGAGAAGCTCTCGTCACGCGATACGAACGGCAGGAATGTCGCCAGAGAGCCCTAATTAATTCCGTGATGCTGATGACGGTTCGAATCATAATAACAGTCGTTCCACCCTGTGATTATCATCCGTCATTTCACTGGGCACTTTCCTGCATGCTTACAGGCGCCGACGACGAGCGCAAAACAAATCTTCACAGGTAGCAGGCACACTCGAGACACTCAAAAACCTTCACTCGGTAGAGTGGTGAGTAGAGCGACAGATGCACATCCCAATAAAAAAATCCCAGAAGAATTTCAAGTCAAACCTTATCTCGGAGCTTCAAATGGAGGGTCACGAAAGAGGGACAAAGTGAATAGCCGCCTAATATCTACAGAACTAAAAAGAGAAGGAGAAGCATTAAACATTTCTTGAAGTCGTCGGGAGCCATTTAAACTGAACATAAGAAATTTAGAACATCGGAAATGAAAATTTCACTCATAGACGGAAATTTCATGTCGAAAACTAGTATCGCGCTCCTCGGACAAAATTTCTCTGCATGAGAGTCATGAAGTCCCAACTGCTAAAGACCCAACAGGAATAAAGTTATCAATGCAAGTAAGTTAGGGATTAACAAAAAATGATAGCCAAGGCGGGGAACAACGCGAAGAGACCTTTAATTTGATATTCGATCATTTGGTTGGCGAAATGTGACATAACAAAAGGAAGACTGCGATAACATCCCCCCCAGCAAATGAAGCAAAGAGCCAAACGGCCAAGGACGACGGGAGAACGAGGGCGAAAATTCCAGAGGTGCAGAGAGGAGAGGGGCGGTGGTGGTGCGGGCGAGCGCCGAGGTGGAAGAAAAAAAGACTCCGCGTCCCGGCGAATGAGCGTAAATAATTTAATTGCAAAGACCAAGGCCGCAGCCGTCAGATGCAAATCGCAACGATACAAGGGGCGGGAGAATGTCAAGGCTCCTGGATATCCACTAGGTAAATCAATCGGAAATCGGACTTGGCGGACGGAGAAGTTGAGCAAGTATGATCAATTTCATCAGGCTCCATGGAGTGCTAGATTAATAATGAGTGCATTGAAACAACTCCCGTAACGAGTTCTCGCTGGGACCAAAGCTGACTTGACTTAAACTTCCCTCGGGCGCGTCACCACGGTGGAAACTTCGGCTGTCCTTCTTTGGCGTGACAGTTTAATTAAAGCCACAAACCCCCTAATCGCGAGATTTACCCCGAAAAAACCAGGCCGGTCCCGAAACCATAACGTGGACCACGAAGATTACATTTGAAAAATGCATGAGGAGCGCAATAAAAAGGAACCCCCTATCTCATTTCGCAGAAGATCGTTTGTTTCCCTGGATTGTGACACAATGGATGAATTGCAGAGGTCGGATTATTACTCCACATTTCCTTATATGAGGATCCGGTTCCTCGAAAAAGGTAACGGGTGGAGGAGAGGAAGTAAAATTCCTTCGCTGAATTGAAAACATGCCTTAAAAAGAAAGCGTCCATCATCTTCTGCTCAAGGACTCGAAACCAACTAAATATAATATTCAGAGAGGGACAGCAAAGGGAAAACGAAGAGAGAGAGATTCGGGGGGGGATGAAATGTAGGTGGTTGCCAAAATAAAAGAGAAGTGGGATATTTTCCTCGGTGCGATAGGGTTTCAAGGGCGCCCGGATAACTGGACGGGGGAGGATGCAAGAGGGGCGACGGGGAGGAAGAGAAACGGAGGCGCGAGCTTGGAATGCAAAGAAGGGAGTAGTGAGGCGGAGCAGTTGGCATGAGGGAGGCCGGGCGGCGAGGAGCCCCTCTTGCCCCCCCCCCTTGTTCTTTCTCCAGTGAGGGACGGCAGGAGGAATGGCGAAGCCTAACGGCAGACCAGGGAGGAAGTTGCAAATCTCGCCGAAGATGAGTTTTATAATCCGGGAGTTGCGGACGGGGGATGAGCCCTGCTAATTGACCGTTTCATTCGAGTTACGCGCCCCGTCTCCACGCACGGAACAAGAACTTGGGAGTTACATTACCATAGGACTGGATGGAAAAGCAGCCTTCTTACCCCATGGAGAACTACCTCCTGCGACGAGGCTAATTGGTGCTATTTAGCTACATTTAACATAATCCGAACCACGTGTGGTTGAAGAGGATGTTCTAAATCTTGAATGGGAAAAAGACCCCAATCCTTAAAACGAAAAGCGCCATATGTTAAGTTGATGTCATCTCTTTTTTTCCCTCCAACAGAAATTCACCGTCCCATTTTATAGTATATATAAGATCACACTTGTATGTAGGAATCTCCAAGTTGGCACAGATGTGGATTCCGAAACGGGACAGCCCGACAAAATATTGACTTCCCTCAATACAACATCCATAAACCATTTATATAAAAGTCAAAGTCTGCCTGCTCTGTCTGCTTTTCCGTAAAATTCTCTGGCTTGGGTATATGATTCCAATGGCACTGTTTCTGCTCAAATATAATTACCTAAATTTTTTTTCTTCAGCGGTCACACCTTTCTCAGGACTTTCACTCTCCTGTTCCTGCATACTGTTATTCCAACAAAATAAAAAGCTTCGAAGTTCTTCTTTTGAATGACAGCTGTAAGAAGCAAAGAGATTCTAAAACAGCAAGATCAATCAATAGTAATGATAGCAATCATCTCTTATTAACCAACTTAATACTACCATTAAGAAGTAACGGAGCCACCTTCTGAGAAAATATCTGCATATGAATTGAAGTTTACCCTACTATCCTATTCAACTTGACACGGCACGTGTGCCTAGAATAAGGATAAAATAATAACCCATTTTCATTATCTTCTTTCATATTGATGTGCTAATTAACAGCCACTTTGAAAAATTCAAGTATTTATTCTCCGAGTTACCAGGATATACATTTGGACGATGTTCCCGCTGCAATGGACATTTCAATCTATTACGAATCAATGAAATCATCATTACCGCTACGTTGAGCTTGCGCCGGGAATTCAGTTCAGCATCCCTGTTTGCGATGTGTGCTAACGGAAACTTGTCGCTGAATGGTGTGAATGGATATTTGAGTACAGGGGTTCCGCTATGAATAAAAAGTGAACATTCGATGAAATACGATCGGTCCAAATGATTAAAAAAAAACAACCTACCTTTCCGCGAAACCCCCGACCGGCGACGCCTTGGTTTTGCATTCCCCCGCCAAAATTTCTTAAGGACACTCACGCCCATACCCACGGAGAAGTGAAGTTGTAAGAAAGGTATCAAAATAAGCACTTCACGCATTGTGTCTTAAGGATGGCAGCCAGGATACTCCTACTCTCCACGCATCCTACACCCCTTCCTTTTCTCCTTTGCACACATAAACATAGCGCCGGACACACACACAGTGCCACCACCAGCTTTTCACAGCACAGGGCTAGAGAATGTAAGTCCACGATTGTACATTATGTACAATCACGCAGAAAAAAGTAGATATTTTCTCCACGACCGGAAGGAGGAAGCCAAAAACATTTCTTCGATCCACTACAGGGCATCAATCTCATTTTTTTCATCCTCTTATACCCCACTCCCTTTTACACCCATCCCTCTGCCCCGAGCGAAGCGCAAAGTCTGGGGGAAAAAAATGATTGAGCCTTGGGAAAGAAATGATATACGTACTCATTTATATAAGGAGGAATTAATGTTGGGCCACGTTCAAACCTCCATCGTACCATTACAGAGTCACTTCAGCAGCCGGACAAGTGATTACTAATGTTTGGGAGAAAGGGCTGATTAAGGGATCATACGCGTCGGTTGATCTCGAAAACGGAGGGGGAAGCCAAATCCGTGAAGTCTTAATTTTTCGCATGATCACTATACACAAATACGTCAGCATAACTTTCTCAATTAGTTATCCTGTCTTCTATCTTCCCTGACGCAGAAATATCACGGAGGAACGACGAATACTGGGAATGCGAAAACCACCTCAGAATTTAAACTTCAAAATGGTAATAGAAATAATGAATAATAAGTACCTATATTTTTTCCATAAATTATATTATTCAGAGGTTAACGAATTAGCTATAATTATGAGGGGAGAAAAATTCGTGGAAAGTGTTGCAATAACGGTCCTAATGGTTTTAAATTTTATTTCCCCAACCATATTTCCTAATATTTCACTTCCATTCATTATTTTGGAACACTTTAGCTATAAAAATTATTAGTAAAGTGGGATAACTTTTAACTGAACGACACAAGATCCTGCTCTCAGAGCCAACTTGTTTGACCCACAAATTATTCAGGGTGATTCAATGTGGATCCGTCTCAGCCTCAAGGAAAAGTTTTATAAACCCAGTATGCATCACCTAAACTCTTTCCTTAAGCAACGATATTAATAACTCTGAAACATCGTCCGCATAAAATCTAATTAATGCATTTCGATTTCTTCAATATGAAAGTAAGTAGTACATTGGTGAGCTATTAAATGCAAATTATGGGATGAATACTCATTTCATAACTTCAAAAATCTTAATAAGCATTGAATTTACAATAATAAAATAGCTTGACACTATGTAATCAATGAAGATGAACATCGTTATCGATGTATATTCGTACAGGAATGTATATTATTCTAATTTATTTTTGAAAGGTGCTCAATAAGAATTTACCCCAACGGATAACTGAGAAAAAGTCACCAACTTCCACTTTTGTAATTTTAAGTTTTGCATAGAAACAGTAAATTATCAACAATGGGAAAATAGAGGCCAAGGTAATATTAATCTTTATTTTAATTTTAAAATTAATATTTAATAATCAGCTATAAAATTAATTACAAAATACACCTACGAGGTAACAGTCACAATTTGGTCATTAATTATCACTGCCATTACTCGTTAAATGACGGTCGTAATTGCATTATTTTAGATCAAACCATCAGAAAACTGAAGACTATTTTTTTATTTAATAACTAGATTTATTTTTAGTAAGAAATGAATCTGCAATCTTCAATAATGGAGTAAAACTGATTTTAGCGAGCGAAGAACACCGAAGCCTTCTAAGTAAACGGAGACTTCAACGCCAGAAGAGCGAGGGAAAATATTTTAAGTAGACACAATGATTTTTCAGGGTTATATTTTCCTCTTACTAATGGGTGCATTTCTTGAATAGGTAGAAATATGATCTCCATAACCCATAATCTCCTCCCGACATCTCATTTTCAATCTCATCCAGCGGGACTCCCTCGCCACCTCCCCCTCCGTAATGCTACATTAACTCTTTAACCTCCGCCCTGTAACCGGTAATACGAAGAGCTCGGGTGTAACTCCAGCCGGGCTCCTGGAAGTGGAGGACCTCCTCCGTCCCGTGCATGGACTCCCGTTATGAGAGTGAGAAAAGTAAAGGGGGAGGGAGTGGGGAGGAAAGGAGTGGAAACGACTATGAAGAGGGAGGGGGTTACAAGATACCTATGGGAGGCAAGGTCTCGAGTCTCTAGTACGAAAGACAGATCGTGAGTGCGATAAGCGGAGGGAACGCGGGGGAGGAGGAGAAATTAGGGTTTTAAGAGCGCACGATTCGACGGATAAAGGTGGGACGAGGAAGGGGGAGTTGACCATTAAGAAAGGAGTTACAGAAAAAATACATAAAAATGGTACGGATCGAGAAGGGAATTGCGCTTCGAATCCATTTTGATCCCGCCTTGGTGCGTTGATATGATCAACTGATCCCCTTTGCTTTCGAGTTATTACAGCCAACTTTTTTCTTTAATCGATTTTTTTAAAGATGCTTACGTCAAATAGACTAATGAGAAAAATTCTTTGTAACAATGTGAGATATCAAACTATAGATAGAAATAAAAATCCAGCGCTTTAGAAATTACATCCTAACAATTTTTGATCAGGTGCTTATTTGACTGATAATACAGAAAGGGGGAGAAAAATATTTTTTTTACACAAAAGGAAGATTATACAACTGAGAAACTTCATTTTATAACGAGAAAAAGAATTTTACGAATACATAGGTGTGGCTTTTCTCGGAATATATTAATCTATGAATCAATTCACCTGAGGACAGTTATATCACGAGCCTTTTGATAAATAAGTTTGAGATGATTATCATACTTGGACATGAATAATCACACACTTTGCACGACAATAGCAATTAGTTTAGGGCATGCCAAGGGAAAATTAAAATAAATCGGAGAACGGCAATATCCAAAACCAAATAATTAAGGCATTTTTCACAGATCAGGCAGATGAGAATAAATTAAGTAGCTAACAATGAATTATTTTTCCGCGCTAACTTCCGTCTTATATAACTAATTATTTAAAAAAAATGGAAAAACAGATGTGAAAAAATGAAATCACGTCAGGTAATGAAAAATATTTATAAAATCCAAAGACTGCAACGATTACCAAGCATTAGAATTCGGAACTGCTTAAGTCCAAAATATTTTTTCTCCTTAAGCACATCCCACAAGAAACAGTCTATACGCATCTATAAATGGACGAGGACCTAATGCCTGTTAAATAGCTATACCATTCAATAAGCGATTTAAATGCCAAAAATTCAATTGAATGACAATTTATTAATCTTTGCAAAATAATAGACGCATGGTTTCTTGGCGACATTCGATCTAGCATCAGCAGAGTGAAGGTGTAGTGGGACAAAGAAATTACCCCAGCATTCAAGTAGCTGAGCATCAGAGCGTATCTTCCTGGGGAAGGAAAGGAATGATAGGACCAATAAAGAAACAGCGGGCCCGATAGAAAGTGAGTCTTAGACGCTGGGGTGGCAGCGGACGGGGTAGGCCTCGTGACAGCCACGCTGGCAACTGACGGAGGGACCAAGGGGGGAAGGAAAGACAAACCGGCGGAGGGTTTGAGAGACCACAGCTTACGAAACGTCAAAAATTTGAGTTATGTTTTACTGGACTGTACAAAATGAATATAATCAAGTTGCACATGCACGATGCAAGGCCAAAATGCGGTAACCAACGTACGCATTACCTCATCTCATTAGAGTAGAAATATTATTCTAAAAAAATACACATGCGACTTAGTTATTGATTTTTAAAGATTTCCCTTTCATTTTCCATATTTCACTTTGAGAATCGAAGAATAATTAGAGTGATAAACTCAAGAATTTGAACAAAAAACTTGTGAACGAATTCAAACGCTTTGCTCAACGGACGCCAGCTTTTAAAGCTTTCCTTCTCTAAATTTAACAGGAAGAATCGATGCTTTGCTCACTAAATGTTTCCAATAAGAACAGAAAAAGAGATTGGGGAAATATTCTGGTAATTGTTAACAGCACATATTTTTAGATTTTCCAAGACAAACGCAAGGTAACGCTAATGAGAGAAAGCAACTTTCATACGAGTCGGGATTAAAAGACCTTATATTTGGCTTCCTCGACGAGAGCATTATACCCACCACCTTACAGTAGCACAAATGTGAAAATATCCAAGACGCAAGATTAATACGGTGTTAAAACGAACATTATGACAGACGTTTAACAAAGAGTGAGCCTAAAATATTGATCCAAGAGTTAGTGGGCTCACGCCTCGAAAAAATCTCTTCTATGAAAGCACTTGAGTGAATAGAGGTCCCGTATTATAAAACCCTTTTTATACGACTCACTGTAAACAGTTAAAAGGCGTGCTTTCTCCCCTCCTCCGAAATGTACGCCATTAAAGAAGGCCATTAAATCATTTTGTCTCAACAATAGCCGAACATAGTCGCCGACGCTTATCACGGCAGGGGACGTACCCTTCTGGAGTTAATTTCTGAAACGCCGGTTTAAAATTACTGGCCAAAATTAATGACACCGCCCAACGTGTCTCCCTTCATCTTGATTGCCATCTTCATGAGAGCTATGATAATTCAGTTTCAAGCTTTGTGGTGACTTTAATTACGCATCTAGTTTATTTATAGCTCCAAATTCATCTCTTTAAAACAGTGGCTGTAAGCCAACAGTGAATAACGAATCAGTTCACTTTGAACACTAACCACCGTAATCCAACGAAAGCTATCCAGCAATATTACTGCTGTTTCGTTTAGTTTGTGGTGAACAGGTGAGGTGAAGTTTAATGAAGTGAAGTTTAATGTTCTAATTTTTATCTAGGGATTTCAAACGGAAAAAATACGTTTGGAAAAGATCGCCGTTTCCACGGGCTTGTGCCACTTGTACTTACTGTGAAATCGACGTGTCCAAGCTATTCACAAACTCCTCATGCAATGACGGTGACCCTGAGAAAGAAAAAAAAATATTAGAAAAATTCACGTCACCGAACTTAGAAGAATACATAATTTAAACGAAGTCTAAAGCTTATTAGGTACCTAAATATTTAAACATAAGTCGCAGATGAATGCTCAAATGAGTTACGAACAGAAATAGTTTTATGAAAGACTTATTTATCATGTGTCGTTACAGATAGGTCCACAAAAAATAAAATGGAAAATAGTTTATTTGAGAATATTTTAAATCGACTAGCATCCTTGGAATTGTTTCTGTTTAAAAAAACTGAATACAGATATGAAAAATAAAAATTCGGTACATGCTTCCATACTGTGTACCTGAAGATGCCATAGTCGGTGCGATAGTACAACCACTAAATTGTGTTTGTGGAACAACAAAGCTATCGCGTGTTTTTTTTCACAATGCAGTTGCTCCACCAAGTAACGCCTCACCAGGTCAACGTCATTCCCTACGAAATACTAAAAACGTGAAAAAGAAGAGTTTAGTAAGAAAAAGAAGAAGCGGCGAGCCAAAATGGAGAAATAAGGAAAAGAATTAATCAATAAGAGATTACGGAGAAACATAAACAAGTAGAAATTTCGTCTGAGGAAAAAAGAGCAAGGGTGAGTGGAGGGGACAAAACAGAATCAAGAGGAGGAGATTAATGGATTCAGGAACATTGGAAAAATGCAATTGGAGAGGGTATCAAAGGGGAGGTAAGTTTGGATGGGTGCTAAGGCTGGAGAAGGTTGGGGGGGTATTTAAAAAGAGGCCCAGATAACTTGTCGTGGGCGAGTGATAATGACCAAGGGACATTCTTCCATTCATCCGAAACAATAAAGCCCACGCAACGAAGCAATCGCATTATGACTATCGAATTAACCAAATACATAGGGGCACGATGTAAAAGCACCATTGAAAAAAATGGAAAGGAAAAGCAGAACAAACATGCGCTTATGAAAGCTGAAATAGTATCCTATGAACAAATAGCAAGCACACAGGATGATCTGAATAAAAGATTTGCTTGAAACAAAAATATTTTCACTATCGCTAACAAAACGTTATGAATTGGAAGAAAAAATGTATGGGGAGGAAGCCAAGACTTCAGGAGGAAGGCCAAGGGGCTATGCTAATCAGGAAGGAAAACTGACAAAAGAAAGCTGAAGGGTTAAGGAATTAGGAGGGTAGAGTGAAGAATGGAGGGAAGTTGTCACTAATTTTCTAATCAATTATGATGATATCCAAGAGTGAATTGCAGCCTTAACTGTAAAACTCTCTTCAGACTACAGAATGGCAAATATAAACAAAACTACGTAACTCTGTGAAAAAAATTGAATTTTGTGTATATTTAAACATTCTGACGACGATTTAGCTCGTTGAAGCTGCGGTTTTGTCGTTTTTCTTAGGCAGCACTCCACGCGGGGACAAAGAATAAACGAGAAAAATATTTCAAATGCACGTACTAAGGACACCTGTGAGGGCGGTGCAAGTTGTTCCGCCTCGATTCGTGGTCGCTCATGTTTTGACAGGGAGCCTTTTGTTCGAGGTTTCGTTGAAGATAAGCTCTCGGCATTTTGGTGGCGATCGTTCGGAGGGTTCTCGAGGGGAGTGGGAAGGGGGCGGGGTGCCAGCAG
>LYUA01000039.1:1114901-1127030 GCA_002093875.1 Calopteryx splendens | reverse complement strand
CTCTATCCTTACCTACCAAACCGACCTTCGGGTTGATTACTGTGATTTTTGATTGAAATCATATACAAATGGTGTTCAATTCGCCCTATTTTTTGTAGTCGGCCATGATTAATAATCTAGGCCGAAAGCGGCTTATCCGAATCCCGGAAATACGTAACCAAGAAAAAAAGAGCACGAATTGAAGACTTGCAGGCTACTCGTGTTTTAACACTAAGGGTGAACGTGAGGGGCATCCCTCATATTTCAGCCATTAATCCATGGAATAAGCCAGATAGCCACGGATCAGGTCTTGACGAGTGCTACCTTCTTTACTTTGTAATGGCGAAAGAAAATCTTTTACACGGACAGAATTGTTTTAACCTTTTCAAATTGAATAAACCGAATGCTGCCTGTGTACTTAATGTGATCGGCGTAGATAATGATAAATCGAGGTCTGTATTCCAGATAACGGACTTTTCATCATAGTGTAAATGGGATCCATCTAATGGGTAATCCTAACGACCTCGACCTATCCCACGAATCTCTGGATTAGATCACCAATATAAATTGAACCAGGAAGTGCAAGTACGTCCGGTGTATGTGAACGGACAAGGTAGTCCTCCATCCTTCCTAATTGCGTGGAAACGAGGTACGGTAACATCTCCATCTTACCAACCAACAGCCGCCAGGGCGTGTGGTAGAGGGTTACCCATTAAGAATTAATAATTCCCAAATATTTTCCGTTTACGTATATATACTGTAACATAAATGATTAAGATTGATTCCAATTACTTATCTGCTTTAAGGTCCATGTTCGTATATCATTCTTGATCCGCCTTAAGTATTTTCTCACAGGTATTTTTTCCACGAAAAAATTCCTTATCTTATTTTTTTAATTATGCAAGAATACTATGATTCGTGGTGTGGCTAGAACCGAATTATTAGAAATAATTTTAGTGCCATGGTCCATCCCATCTGTTTCTTCGTTTCCTTAGGGTGCCCGAGAGTTCTTTCTCCTCTTCATTGTACCCGATTTCTCACTTCATCTGCCATCTTTATTTTTTGAATCGTCTCCACCACAACCAACCTTCTTTCCCAATTCCCATGTCACCATATCTACACACATTGCCACCGTAGTCGGAATCACGACTTATTCAAGAGATTTTCCATAATTTCGAGCTTCTTCCCTCACATAAAACGTTATTTCAAGTCCTGATTTATCCTGAATTCCTGAGAAATTCCTGATCATTACAATACAATAAAATTTAAGGGTTACTCGTTTTCTGTTTCCGTGCGGCGTGTTTTTTAATTGCATTGTTTTAAATATATTTTTGTGGAGAATGAATCATTTTTGAGAGTCTCCGACCAGAATTAATAGTGGTTAAACTAATCTTTTGAACCAGCTCTGGTAACGGAGTTGAGTGGCGGATAGTGGGATTACGTATTTAGGTACTCAAAGGGGATTCGCAGTCGTCATTTAATTTAGGAATGCGGGTTGGTGGGGGATGGCTGTTTCGTGTGGAGGAAAACGGACGTGCCAGTCGCTGGTGGAGGTTGGATCTAAGGAGGCTTGAAATGGGTTATAGTGCCACTACGTGTCGCATATTTAATAATTTAAAAGCCGTGTGCTTTGCGGTGGCCTAAAGAGATTGACTCCAATGTCGCCGGAAATCGCGAGTGAGGGAAGTTTCGAGAGGTTCGATTGCTCTCCCCGGACGATGATCGGGACGCCTAGGTCATTCTATATTTAGGAGCGTGTCCCCCAGAGTCGCCGGGTGCGAGAACTGATTGGGAAACTCACCCGCTTTCCAGCTAAAGGCACGAGTGGAAACGGAGGTACGTCCCGAAGAAAAGGACATTCCTAATGAGTCGTGTAAAAACTCACGGCCGTAATCTAACGGCAGCCAGGTTAGGATGCAGCAAGGTGAAGCGGAGAGATACGCACGAAGAGACACCGCGCGAGCGAGAAATAAAAAAAAAGGACAAAAGTCGTGTTTTTATTTTCAAGGGAGGCTTCGACGCCTCTGGAACAAAAATACCTTTTAAGCACGGCGAATGGATGGGCCAAGGGCGTCTCGCATGGATCATTTCCCCTTCTAGGTCAGCGGCGTTCAAAATGGTGGGTGCGCATTCTTCCTCCAGGAACAGCTGAGACTCTTTGTCAAAGGACACGCAAAGGCTTTAAAGTAGATGTGGTAAAATGATAAGTAGCTCCATTTAAGGGTATAGCGATTAAAAAGAAGACGATCACAATTCACGCAAAACTGACTTTCACTCGTCACCCCATCTCATCAAAGGTACTCCACCTCCTAAGGGTAGGCTTTGTACTGAAAAGTAGCATACCTACTCATTTATTTCATTCAGGAAAAAATTGTTAAGTGTACCTGGTTAAAATTAATATACATAGGCATATATTTCCCGGAAACACTATTGCAATTTACACTTTACATTAAGAAATATCCGGGATATGGCGATGGGAGAAATACCTACGAGAAATACGGGAGGATGGAGAAATCACTTTAAATTAAAGCTTGTTTAGGAACGACATTCAATTGGGTTATTGATTAAGAAAACCTTCTCTTTCATAATTGCTGGGCGAAGACTTCAATGCTGTAATGGCATATCTATAAGGTAAATAGTTCTTCAGCAACCAAGAATTGTAGAAATGTGCAATGGTAGAAAATCATGCTAGCTTTACGAAGAGTTTCCGCGAATACAGTTCACCACCTCAATCTGTTCTACCCTTTTAAAATAAGATTTGGTTTAAAAGCATCTTGATATATGCTACTGGTTTTTTTTTTAGTTTTTAGGCTATGCTGGGAAAAATAAAGTAGTACAACGCTCTTACTCACTCCCTTCTGTACATAACTTGTGGATTTTAAGTACTTTTTAACTTCCAAAGCCCAGATTCACACATCCTCTAGACTATAAGTCTGATTTTTTAAAAGACACCTGCCGCGTACCCATCAGCGTTGGTAATAGAATGTAAGGCTGTAAAAGATATGGCTACAAAAAAACATTCTTTAGATAATTACGGCGAGGCGAGGGTTTATGCAAACATGTTATTTAAGCGTGTGTGCCAATAAAATAGGACTACCACCACCGCTCTACCCCTCTATTTATGGGCTACACCCCCCACCTCCCCTCCACCTCCCCCCACCCACCTACCTAACCGTCCATAGTTTCTCTCTCCCTCTTAGGTATCCATGAAGCCATCATTCAAACGAGGGCGAGGGGGGGTGGGGGACGAAGGCAGGGGCGGGGCAGAGGAAATCATCCAGAGGGCGCTTCCGCATTCGTCGCAATTAAAACGAAACGCGCGCCATGTATTCCGGGCGACCCAGAATCGAGAAAAGGGCGCGTGGGGACACGGGCGGAGGGAAAGGGAGTATATACCCGACGCGTCCCCCGCTGCTGGAGCCACGGGGGAAGAGACGACGACGGCGCGGGGGGGTATACGACACGAGCATCCGTCACGCCCGCGACGCGAGCGGGAAAACGTTACCTTCCCTCCTGGCCCCGAGCACGCCCAACATCGCGCCGGGGGTGGGATGAGAGGGCAAACTGAAGGGGACGACCGCCTCTCAAAAGGAAAGCTATTCTTTTGAATACGGGGTTGAGGTAGGATCATGAGAGTAAAAGGCGATTCCGTTCCACTCGAAGAAAACAAAATAAAACTTCCATTCGGCGTTATTTTTTTATACTCTCTCGCTGAACTTCCAGGCACTATTGTATATGACGGTCCACGTGCTTCTCGATCGGGTAGGAAAAGTCTTTTGTCCGTCAATGAACTCAGACATGCGTAAGTCTAAGTTTAAGAACTCAGAAGGCACGAAAACCGCCGTCTTATTTTAGTATGAATTGCGAACGTCATTAGTTCATAGTTTAACATGTTTACACATTCCCTTGTATGCCTGCATGAAAAGCAGGCACACGATTACACGGGATGTAAAAACGTCACGATACGCACATGAAAGCAGTCGTATGGCACATATCCTCAATTGGCATACGAAGAAAACTAGTCATAACTGATTTAACGAGGGACCCACAGCGGGTTAGATCAGTACCGAATCGTAAAGAGGCCAAAGATTATGCAGGATCAAAGCTAGCGTGAAAGCACCGAATGCACCCTACTTGTAAGCAACAAGGACTTTGAAGTTTTCGGTGGAATTTTAGGGACGTTAACCCACTTCACAGGGAAGACAATGCGAGATCCATTCGCGAGAGTTCTAAAATATTCCCGATTGCGCCAGGATACGACGCATCGAGGAGGAAATGAAGAGCTGGGTGGATAATATGGCCACGTCCTGATTTTAAAACTATCAAAGGGGCTATTTGGCATACGTAATGGAAGTAGACAACGATCATAGGTTTCTTCACTTGACTCATTCTAGGGCAGTTCATTAAGAATTCAAGAAAATCGCAGAAGACAACAACAAGGAGGATCCCTCCGTCGACCCTATTTTTAGGAAGGTCTCATAACTCTCCCACAAACCCTTGGCGGAGGAAAAAGCTTCTTTCCCTGCGGTGCATTTTTCATGGGAAGAAAACAACCCCGCCCCACTCTCATTATCTGATCCTTACATTTTAATAAACAACAACGATGGAGTCCGTCCGCAAACGTTTGCAGCCCGTTTTCAATTTGCACTTCACTTCTTCTTTGGTTCCCGAGAAATCCCACTGCTATTCGCACTAAAAGACCCTCCGCTCCGCGTGAATCATTTATAGCAGCAGATTCCAGCAGGGATTTTATCGGCCCTCCCGGCTGGCGGAGGCCCGGCAGGGGAACTTTTCGACAAGAAAAAACACAAGGAAGGCAGAACTTCCGGCCGGAAACATTTAAATGTGAGGATTTGATAGTCGTCAATTTACACTGCGCTTGATGCAATTTACACTGCTGCACTTCACAACGAAGGGCCTAAAGTAAACTTTAAGTTCGGAAATGATTTTTATAGAAGCAGGAATAATCGTATGTCTCGGTTGGTCCATGAACGAAATAATATCAATGGGGTTTACAACTTCTTTGCAACAGTAAATTTAAAGAGTGAAAACATTTTCAGACAAAGAGGGTCAAAGTGCAATTTCTTCATTGATAAACCCCCTTAGCACGCCAATCACACTTTTCAGGGCGGGAAGAAATCATTTAACCACGGAGACTCTACATGCAGGAAACTCGAACAGCCCACCATTGAGAATATACCGGGAGGCTTGCGAAAACATATCTTCAATTGCAAACGTTTGCACTAATCTTCCTTTAAAAAAACCGTGGGAACACACAAAAAAGCGCTACAGTCAACTGGAGACAGAAAAGAGTGAAGGAATCTCGAGCGACCCTTTACGAAGATACACCCCCCCAACGAGACGTGAAACGAAAAGGCGAATGATGAAAAAATAAGAACGAGATTTTTCTCTCCTTCCACTGGGAGGGCGGCGTAGAGGGAAAGAGAGAGAATAATTCTCACGCAAAGCGTTTGTCGATGAGCGATCAGAAAAGAAGCCACTTACTCTTTTATTTGCATTGTTTTTCGTGCTGCGACCGGGAAGAACCCAATGGGTGTTTGTGAGAGGTGGGAGAGGATGTGAGGAAATGGAGGGGGACGAGGAGAGGGGGAGAAGCGAGGGAGGAGGGGGATGTGCGGACGGAAAAATCTCCGCAGATTTCCTAAGAGCGCAGGGGAGGAAGGTTGAGGGAAGATGAGGAGACGAGGCTCAGTGAGATGGGGAGATGCCATTCCAGAGTGGAGAGGACGAAGATGAGGGTCTCGGGGAAAGAGAGAGAGAGAGATTCCACGTCGGCCGGTCGACGGAAAATGGGGGAACTGTCTAGTAGGTGTAGACGGGAGCATTTGTATATTTACCGTCACCCTATTGACACGATTTTGTCATTATTATTTCCCATCGTTCCTCGGCGTGAAAAAGTGAGTGATAGCAATGAGGAATAATGGGTGAAAATAACAAACAACTTGATTGTTTAACTCGTCTTACGCCACTCCCAGAAAGTCACACCTTCCGCCCACTTCCGTGCCAGGCAATGGTAACTAACCAATTAAAACATCCTCAATTCTCCTATTGTCTTCATAGCTTTATTCTGCATTTATTTTTAAAAATTTTGCAGCGGAAATTTACGAGCATTAAATCTCGTAGTAAAACTCGACAATTTTAAAAGCATAGTAGAATTTTTCCCATGTTCATAAAGAAATATTTTCCATGTCGAGGTTTGCAAATAGCGTTAATTTATTTAAGGTTCTTCCTTAGGTACTCTCCACAGCCTTTTCACGTTTTCCCACGCCGACGTGCGGAGGACACACTTTGCCAAGATACGCTTGGTCAATGGCCAATATTTTTACGCAAAAGAAAAAATCACCTAAGGATACTTTCACCTAATGCGAAAAAAATCCTCGGATTATATTTCGACACTTTCAGATTGTTATACAGATTTCTACTTTCAGATTGTTCGGCTACCCTAGAGCCAAAAGGTCTCCATTAAATTCCAGAAAAGGAAGTAATGGGAAGAACGAATAAAATGCAAATACCCCAGTCATCTCAAGAAAAGCCCAGACAAGCACAGAGACGGCAAAACGAGGCCCAATTCTCCATGCGATCGAGGAAAAAGTTTAAAGATGCAATATGCAGTTCGGTCTCCTTCGCCCCATATAAAATTCGGGAACCAACGATGCGCCGTCAGGCATCTGCTCGGAATCTCATTGGACCACAAACGCCTTGCGAGCCCAGTGGGTTATAAAGACAGAGGGGGGCGCAGTCTCGGAGGAAAGGATGTTTTGGGAAAAAGAGGATGGTAGGGAGATACTGCGGAGGGAGGCTGTTATTTTTCGTCCGGGGAATTGGAGAGGGGTGGGAAGGGATTCAGGCGTATTTATAGAGAAGAGCATCGGGGGATGAGGGGATGCGGTGAGGGGTCAGGGCGGGGGGATGGGGTGGGGGAGGATCCTCGAATTCTCTTCGCCGTCCCCCAACCCCTTTCTCTCTTCCAACCATGTCCACCACCGCCTCTCTCACGCTGGGAGCCGGTGGAACGCCGGCGCTCCGGAAGCGGGGTGGGCAAACGGAGGACAAGAAGGAAGGAAAGGAGAGACGGATGATAGAGTCGACGTGTATAGTGATTATTTTACATGCATATGTGCCCTGTCTAGGCGGAGGCAACAATGCGGCACACCTGGATAAGAAAAAGGATGCCCAAAATTGAGGTATTCGAAAGCACGATGAATTTCACATGAGACAGAATAGGGGGCAAAATACCTCCAAATATGGTTCGCAAGCTACATAGTTACGATTTAATAAAGACCATATCTTGCCATCTCAAGGCACACAGCATTTTGAGTAAAGAATTAAAGATATTGGGAGAGAACCTCCCTCTGTTATTATGCACCAATTGGTATAAAGCTGCGCGGATAAGCGAAAGAAATAGGGCTTGGGAGGAATGAGGTGACAATGTATTGAATCCAAATTGCACTGTTCTAATAGTATGATGCTTACCTATATGTTTTAAATTTAAAGTCTCATTTGACTTCAAAGTGTTCATTCTACATTCAGGATATTAAAGATACATCATGACATCTCCACGAATCAAGCTTGGGTCCCAGGCGTGAGGGACTAATTTTAAATTCATCAAGATATTCCATTACAAACATGATTTTTAGATCGCAGTCTCCACGATTTATACTTCAAAAAGTCAATATACCTTTTTATATACCTTTTATACACTAGTTGAAAATAATAAATTCTAAATTACATTGAAAATACCTACACTTGGGATCTCCTGGGAAAAGTATATACCTATCAGATCAGGTCTAAAAAATATATCCCATTTTTATAAGTAATTATTTCTTTATGTTATATTTGAAGTGAGAGAGAATTATTTAGTCACAGCTCCATCTCGGCGGTAAATCGGATATATTTTGACAGTTATTCACCAATGGAACTGATTCAGGAATAAATTCACGGGTCTATGGGTTGGTCCCAAACATTTCAAATGTAGCCCCATCAAGCTCACTCCCCAATTACATTAGAGAATGTATACAGATATAAAAGTAAAAAAAGTATAACATCAGACGACCACTGCATACCTACCTTATAATTCAAATAAGAAACTCGGTCCAATGTAATACGCCTCTCATCGATTAATGGAATATCGAAAATGAGCTTGGTGCAGCACACCACCCGTCCAGACAGGATTTCACAACTTCTAATTCAACCCCCGCCGAGAGAAAGTGCCCGCTCTCCGGCACTTTGAAGAAGGCCTCAATGCGCTGGGAAAGGCACGACACGAAATGCTCAGGGCGGCCCGAGTGGAAGGAGGAGCCCGGGATAAGGCGAGGGAGGAGGGACGGGCGGTGGGGTGCAGAGCAGCCTCCGGGTGAGGGCTAGGAGTGAAACGGAAAGGGATTGCGGGGGTGGAAATGGGGCGGTCGGGCTAAACAGAGAGAGAGAGTAAGGGAGAGAGAGAGACAACGAAATGGGACGGGAAGGTGGCAGCAATCATTTGAAGAGACCCCGTGAAACTTGCGGCGGGGGCGTTGGAGACGGGGGTGTCGGGCGAAGGGAAGAGGGGGAAAGAAAACGAGGGTCGGGCAAGGGGTGGAGGGCGAGTCGCACCTACGTCGGAGATCCGCCACCGATCGCCACGCCCGAACCAAGAGGCCAGCCATCTTTTTTTTTGCTTTTGCTTCCAATCACGCTTCCTCCCCGGCCGCAAGGAACGGGTCCAGCCATATCTTAATAAGATGGAGAGAGTCGTGGTGAGGGAGGGCCTCGGGAGGAGGAAGGGAAGGGGTGGGGTTGAGGAGTCACGCGGAGACGCATTCGGGTGCTGCCTGCTCAACGCCCGAGCCATTTGCTCAATCCCTTATGGACAATTTCGTGCCGTGTACTGCATCTTACCCTGCAGGTCGCCATGAAGGAAAAGGCGCGTGGCAGGATTGTGGACTCCCCCGCTTTTGAGCCTGACAGCCAGTAGTGGAATGAGGAAGGGTCCTCGTTCCGTCACGCTTATATATAACTATCCATATGCCTTTGTACTCAAACCGACCATTAAAAATAAAATATCAAATATATCTTAAGAAGACAACAGAAGAAAACTCTAAAATACGAAGGTGCGAGTAGTTCATATGCGTGGGAATGCATGTCTGTATAAATTTTAATCTCAGGATGAGAACAAAGAAGCGGAAGACGGCGAGGACAAGGGGATTCCGCGGTGCGACTAAATGAACTCGCCTCGGCCCCCTCCCACCACAAGGCGAGAGCCGCAAAACAAGTACGTAGGTGGTTATCAAAAGAGTAGCGAAAATCCGCAAAAAAAATTCAATTCCCCCTTCCCTCTCGGCGACCGTTCTACGAGGCGGCGAAAGGAGGGGCGAGGAGTGGAGGTAGGATGAGGAGCGTTTCATATTCCTCGGGACGGGATGAATTAATTCTCCTCCAAATTTTCCCGAGATGCGGAGCGCAAGTGTTTATTCGCGGAAATTCCGACGTATCGCCCCCAAACAGACCGCTTCCTTTGTCCGACGGGACGGGCGCGCTGCCTCCGAGCGAACTCAAGAGGCTCCGCTGTTCCTCGAGTGGCGACGAGGAAGAGGACCAGAATAGAGGCCGGAGTAATCTTTTCTCTCCCTTGCTCTCTCTCTCTCTCCGGATTTGCGCGTCTCTTGCGGTGAAAAACCATCCGTGGGCCGGCGAGGAAAAAATAGGATGTCTCTGGCGAAGCGCTCGCGCAGATAAAGAGACTGAGCCGAGTTGGCACTCAAAATGAGTTTAAAAAAACACCCTAATAGATGATCTCTCCCGCCGTTCATCCTCGAAGCAGGCACGGAGCCCAGCTCGAAATTTATTCATCACACGGCGCGTTAATATTTTATCTGCCGAAACATTCCATGTCGGAATTTTGGAAATGTGGTGACGCATTACGAGCGGAAAGTAGGCTATTACGTCTATTGCAACGATAATCGCTTTTAAAGGATGAAATAGCATAATGTTATTTAAAAATGTGAAAAATGCTTCAGTTGCCTAATTATCCTAATAATGAAGTTCCATTATGGATTAAAATGAGCCACAGAAAATATTTCTCTGAGCAATGTAATTAAAAAACAGAGAAATTTAACCAACCGGGGAGACCAATTACCTTTTGGAGTTAATGAAGTTATTTGAAAAATTTTCACTAAATCACTTCAGGCACACTCACTTTTCCAAGTCATTTACGCATCTAAAGAAAATGCTTTTTAAAGGTTCCTGGTCACACATCTTCAGAGGTTTATTCAAGACATTAACAGAGAAAAGGGTGAAACAGTACCAGAAGGATCGTAAAACAATTACATATTTTTAACCTAAGCCAGGGTCAGTTGCTGATCTCATGGGGTCGCTGACCGACTAATTAAAACGAAGCTATGTTGGTAAATTAAATAAAAAGAGGGCATCGTATAAACTTCCTGAGACCAGCGGGATTTTAAGGAGTGGCGAAAATACCCACCGAACAAAGAGCGCCAAATCACAAGCTCAATTTTAGGACGAAGTAGATGGTAACGATGAAGATAGAAAGGATCTGTAGTGAGTCATGTGTATATATGCGCTCTCCCATCCACCTTTGTTTTTTTCATTCCACCGCTTCAAGTAGAACTATGACGCTCCTCCAGAGGAAAGCGTTTGATGCTCTTACCGAAAATGGGAAACCTCCGGTGAATTTGAGAAATCCTATGCTTCTTTAATGGTTTTCAAATGTGCTACGATTTGGAATGAACAGGTATTAAGAAAAAATAAAGTTCACGGCTTCTGACGTAATGGACACGGGTGGTGGCGTTGACGTCCGCAGACTGGTGCCCCTCACGCTCAACGGTTCTTTTAGCACCAACTGTCGACTTATAAGCCAAAACCGGGTACTTTAAAATTGGCACGATCTGTAGATGACATCCTTCTTTGCATTATTAAAGTCGGAGTCTCCATCATACACGTAAAAGGATAGTAACTGAACCTTAAATACCTAGGTACTAAAATTGTAAAAAAAATCCCTGATGTAACCAGAACTATATCCATATTTGGGGTATTCCTACTTAAATAAAAACAACGTTAAATACTGATTCATAAGGACCTGTCAAATGTAAAATCGTAATTCGCAATCGTAAAAGACGATAATTATTTTCGCTCAAATTCAGTGTTGCTGGGCATTTGAATTTCATAGTTTGAAATACACACCCACGCACACACGCCACCGAATAAATTGTCAAAACGTGTTCAGGTACCCTTAAAACGCATTCTCTTTCAAATATATTTTTCCTCGACTTCGAGCCTTTCCTCCACACTACGCACGGGGAAATAAATGAAACCACCAGGTCGAAATGACGCTTCCAAAGCGAATCCACAAGTCCTCCTTTGATTGGCTGAAGTTTAAGTACGGTTACGGGAAAGTTATACCTCGACAATTCTTTTGGGGAATCCGGTGTCGACACTGTCAGGATCCGTTGATCATTTTAGTGGGGAAGTGCTTTTGCATGCCTGCCACCGCCGGCTGTCGTCCTTTTCCCGTCTCCCGACAATTAATAAACAGAGACGCCCTCCTGCGGTGGCTTCTTCCCCAGTCCCAGCATAAAAGGAACGTCGCGGTGACTCGTGTTGTCATGACGCATTCGTCTCCGTCCTCCCTAATTTACAATCCAATTTGCCGCCAGGATCAATCAATTTCGGATTCCAGTTCATTAACCACCACATCATTTTTGTTACCTGTTTTTTCACTTATAGGACACCATAATGGGTTATTTACCTAAACAACACTGACGAGAGACAAACGTGACGTCACGAGTGACCGCTTCTAGCGATACGGGGGAATTACGTTGGAATCGAGGTCTAGGTGACTAGAAGTTTTTTTTTTTTTTTAAGTATTTCGTCGAGTTCAAAACCTTCGATTTACCTTCGAACCCTGACTTTAAATAACTTCTTTTTTTTTAGATTACTTGCACGATCGGGCGGACCTGAAAATATCCTTCACAAATAATACCGAGGGTTGAGGAGCGAAAACATTCTCAGGTACCATAACATAATGCTCGCCACGTGGTTTCTCCTCTGATGGCGGAATTTCCACGAGAGGGAAGTGCGTCCCGGATGCGCACATTTGCGCGCCGCGCCGTGGGAGATCTCTCGTTTCGACAA
>LYUA01000039.1:1079502-1093799 GCA_002093875.1 Calopteryx splendens | reverse complement strand
GGGGGGGGGGGGGGGGGGGGCAACGCGTGAAGTGAGTGCAGCAACGGGGAGATGGGCGGGGTGAAAGTGCTCGGGACGAGCCCCCTTCACTCTCTCCGAATGTTGTTTTCCTCCCCGGGGGAATAGGGAAGCACAGAGCCACACGTGCCATCACCCAATTCATCAAAGCGATCGATCGAATTCATTCGAATCGGAGAGCGATTCTCGTTGAGGTCAGAATTATATGCAGCCTTTCTAGTGGGTGGAAATTTCCATCATCTACTCCAAGCTAAATTTTCTATTTTTTTCTCCAGTTATTTTTCACTGGAACCTTATAGTCCTACGATCTATCCCGCGTTGTTACCAACTTGTTATAAGGCTATTTAATTTATGGGACCGGGGAAATGCATGTACCTAACTGCTAGGTGAATTAATGTTTATTTAGTACCGCCGCCAAAGAAGTAGTGCAGGATCACGTGAATTTACAGTAATTAAGCGTTAAAATATTCCACAAGGACCAATAGCTTTATTATCTGTCCCGTGAGTGACAGAAAAATTCACAAGGAAATAGTTTTAATTTTCTTATTGTAATCTACCGGTTAGGGTAGGTTTTCTGATGGACACACGACACTAACATCTCAGGAACTTAAACTACAATAACGCATTATTCGTTTCCACAAAATTTCTGCCATCCTTCCCTATTCCGTCCAACATGCTTAATATTTTCCTCCCACTACCTCGCTTACCCCCTCGATCACAGTCTTCAACAATCCATCGCCACCTTCGGATTGATTACTGTGGCGGATAATTTTAATACCGCAATAAATGTAGTCATAATTCTTAAATTACGTCGTGAAGCGGATGCCATTTGTCTGAAATAGCATTTGTGACACCTAATGTGTTGTATTTTACAAGTGCAAAGGTTTAGTATACCTCTATCAAAATCATACATTATCCATGAGAGTATTCTAAAACACTCCACTCTCTTTATAATTATTATTTTTCGCAAACGAAGCCGAAGAGGGATTTTGCTAAAAATGTCAATAATAACCCCATATGCATAAACAACAACCTCACACTTATCTGAAGCTTCGTGATGATCCTAATGATTTTTAGAGCAAAAGAAGCTCTCCGGTAGCAAGAGTAAAACCGGGGAAGAGGGTTGGAGAGCAGAATCGCGATTTTTCTAGCGGAAATTCTCCACCCTGAACTCCCGATTTTTAATGCCTAAAAATAGGAGCAGAGAGATGGGAGGATGGGAGCACTAGTGCTTTTCACCGGTCGGGAATAAGCGAAAATAGACTGGGAGTAACGGAAAACTCATTCGGAGCGGAAAAAGGGGCGGATGGATGGCTCGGTACGTCGCCATTACGACGGCGGTGTGCCGAGGGGGGCGCTGACTCAAACTGTGACAAACGGAAAGGCCCAGCCGACTTCCCCCAGGGTAACCTGGGAGGGACCGGACGAAGAGGGCGCGTCCGCGGGGAAGCAGAGGGGGACATGCGGCGGAAAGATTAACCTGAAAGACCGCGGCGGGGGTAAACGGCGGAAGACCCAGATTGGCTGCGATAGATTTTGTCGCACCACCCGGTAAATGGATTGGTTGGGGCGGTTAAATGAGGAAAAAATACACCCGGGAGCTTATAAAAAGCGAACGTTCGGGGATATACTACAGGGAGGATTTGGGGCAAAAAAAAAGAGCGAGAAACGCATTTAGATTCGGTCCTTTAACGACAGGATTGATTGATGCCACTATTGATGGGTCAAGAAAAATAACAATCGGACTGATGAATCGACCAATGCGCAAGCATGCGGATTTGACAAACCTACCGCCTCCACTTAATTTTTATGCTCTCGCGATTGGAGTAACGTTTGTCAGGGACCGGTCATTCGCGTCGTAAAACTGGAAGTGCATTTTAACATTTTTTCCGTGGGCATCAGCGATGACTATCGTGATTTCAGCATAAATAGGAATTCAGAGACGAAATTGGCATGCATTAAAACGATGCGGTAGTTTGTACTTGAAGGAAAATTGCGGAAGCGCCATCGACTGACCGTGAATAAAGCAGGACGGGTATGGAAGAACCAGGATTCGCGGAGGAACACTCCACCGAAATTCCCGATTTTTAACGGATGGAAGAATGGATGAGGAGCAGGAGGCCTGCTTTTGCTGAAGACGCAAAGAGAGCATGTGCCTACACTGCACGATATGAGACTAAACCTGTTCCTGGATTGATCCACATGAAAATGAATACTGAAGCACATACCTCGCTAAAATGCTCATATGATTCCGCATCAAGATACACCATCCACATCAATTGGTTTCCTTGCCACCTGATCCTGGTGGAACTCCTCACAAACGAAGACAACAGGAGAAAAATCTACTAAACCCTTTTTTATGATGACATCGAATGGATTAAAAAAGAGTACCTTACGGTGGAAAACTTAAAAAGAGGAAACACCTACTAGAAAAAAATGCCAAAAATAGGAGCGTTCCGTGACAAGCCCCTTAGGAAAATGATAGATTGCGCGTAGGTATTTAGAATTGCGCCAATTTATAGAACGGAAAATTTGACTAATCTTGCACTTCCCAGTGGTCTCCATATGTCACGGGTCCGAATCCGACCAGTGACGCTCACCATTTTATTGTAAATTTCTCCGAAAATTAATTGGTTCTTCGTCTGGAATGACCCGAGACTCTTAAAATGAGTTCCATTAGCATGAAATCACGGCAGAAAAGGAAGGAAAAATAGTGCGATAAGTAAAGAAAAATAGTGAACTTGGTGGCGACAAAAACTTGGACACAAAAATCCCTCAGATTCCCATTACTTCCAGGCTTTCAACTTCCCCTTTGTATGTTTCATCCACTAGTACTAGTTGTAAAACATCAACATTTGCTGTACTACAAGTCCATTTTTCCACTTCAAAGCACCACTTTATTTTTTTTCAATCATATCAGTAACTATTTTCAGACACCAAAAAAACAACTTGCTCTGGACTCCCTGAGGCCCTAGGTCCCCTGGTTTTCAGTCTCTTTCTCCACCATGAAGATTGACCTACATACACTACATAAGTAACCGGAAATTGCTAAGGTTAATGCACCTTAATTCGTACATTTCCTAGTGTGAAATTCTACAACACTTCCAAGGAATAAAAGTTTACTCAGTAACCCCTTAAAATTGAAAGAAAACAAAGCAAATATTTAATCCACACCATCAATTTCGCAACGTCAGCTTTTTCCACTCAAATAAATTTTCCCAGAATTTCACATTCAAACAACAACGGAATTTATAACATACTCAAATTCATGAACTTAGGTATAACATATCATCCTGATACTAGAAAACTTCAAAAAAAGAATTTTAATTCTGTGTTGGCCGACAATACGTTCCTTAAATTAAAAATTGAGAAGTTATACTTAAATAAAGTCATTAATTGGATTTAATGATTCCTTAAGCCACGCCTTTCCATTGCTATTTAATACCCATGTTCTAAACACGAATGTTATATTTGTCATGTTTTTTTCTCAGGCAGCACGACGTGATACACATTTCACGAACCGGGCAATAAACGCCAATGACTCTCGTCTAGGATCAAGATGGAAAGTCAGATACAAAGAGAAATGATTCGGGCGCTAACAGCTCTTGAAACTGATGTAAGGGAAGCGTGATGTAACAGAAGCAAAGAGACACGATCTCCAATTTTCGCAATGGCCTTTCGGAGGTTTAAATATCTGTGGCGCCACACTTAAACATTCAACTCAACACGCCCCTGTCAACTCCACCCACAACCCGTTTCCCTTCCCCGACCTCTCCCACAAACACTTTCTTCTCCGGCCTAACAACGGAGAAAGCGCGGTCGTATCTATTTCAAATCTTTTCATTCCTCGGCGTTTTACGCCCAGGAGTCCCGGTTGTCTACGACGCAGGAAGCCTTGTTCCCCGCGAAATGCAGCGACCAAATGGAAGGGACACACCCACACAGTACAGCCCCCTTCCCCGAGCCTCGCCCCCCGCCCCGGCCACGCGCCTCCCTCCCTCCGACCCCCGAGGACACCGCTCCCTTCCCGCGAGCCAAGCTGTCTCCGGCACGAGCCATTCTAAAAGCTCAAGAGACCGGCGAGGCGCCTTAATATGAGGAAGTTCGGGTCACCCGCGCCTCGATCACCGTGGGGGAAGGATCCGAGCCCAAAGTGTAGGTTCACGAATACACCGACGTTTTAATGTCCTAAGAGCGGCCGTGTCAATGGCAATGAGAACGTTAAGCACACCAGAGAGGTCACCATTAGGGGTGGAAATGAACGCCGAGAATTGCAATAAATTAATGGATTCATGAATGGTTCTCCGGAAGACGCTAACAATTAAATGATACACAGTTAAAAACGTTACACTACACTTCATATAACATTTCGCAATTGGCGTGGCGTGTCATGTCACAGAGATTGAGTATGAAACTTAGCAGTAAAGTAACAATATTTGAGTGAACGACTAGTACCTATAATTATAATTATAAAAATATCAATATCAGGGAAAATGCATATAAGGTCATTTCCTTTGCCTTAATATCACAATGAGCATTCCCATGGCCCTGATGTACGAGGTGCTACCCAAACTTTCCAAAAATAGTAACATTCCGCCCAAAGCAGCAGCAGTACGAACTTCTGCCGCTAGATGTCACTTTGTGTATTTCATCTGCCAGTATGCCAAGCGGCATCTTCATAAGTATATGTGTTTCTTAGTTTTTATTGCTCACTGTGAGAGCTTCCGTGGAGAGTGGCGATTGAAGATCCAAGTGTTCCGGGATTTCTTCTGCGTGGGCACATTTGCTTGGACGTCCTAGAAAATGGACCCACGCAGAAGAAATTCCGGAAGACTTGGGTCTTTAGTTTTTATTGCTTTCGCTACACCGTGTGCTTTTCTGGTTGCGAGTTCCGAAATGTCCTCAATTGTGAAGATTGCTGTTTGTTTCAGGATCATAACCATACACCCATTATTTATAAGCAGTTCGGGCTATATCAAACTGATGCTTGCAAGTCATTGGGCATCTCATCCCGATGGTATCGGGACAAACTTCGCTGCAATTCGTCTCAAGTTCAATTCATCAACTAGAAGGCGTTAAATGGATGGGCATTTAAACTGCTTGGAAACTTAGGGTAGCACCTCGCATGTGTCTTTTCTAAAGGCACCGGGTAGGAGAGGGAGAGAGTGGGTCGTCTCGTCGCAGAGAGACCCAAAGGTCGCCGTAAAATCGTGTTCATTGTCAGGAGTCCAAGGTGACAGCCGAGGTTTTTAAAAGTCATCGCGAAGAATTTTGTGACGCAATACCACTGAGTAACGAAAACAAAGAAAGACAAGCAAGCGACGTGTACTATTTCAATCCAAGTATGGAAGAAAGTGGTAAATTTAATAAATTCTGCAATAGTCATTGCCTCGCGACTTTAAGATGAAAATTCTCTTGAATAAGTTCAATATTTGGAAACTTTCACTCATCACTAGGTTTTCATTAAATGTCCTATGTTTCCAGCATTAAAATTAATTAAATTTCATTTTATGTACCATAACTTATCAATGTATTAACAGTAAAAATGAAGCCATTTAACTAATACGATTCTACAGACAAAAATGTCTTTCGTAATCCTACATACGTGAAAAAGCTCCCCATAAAGTTAAATAAAAAAATGCTATTGCTAGATAGAAGAAGTAAAGATGTATGCTAAAGAAAAAACTGGTCTACATCGACTCTATAATGCCTCTAAAGAAGATATCTTCCGTCGAGTTTCTCCATCAGTGTTTGCTATGGATAATCAATGGAGGTTGCTCTCAACGTACTAACCTTTTCGTCTGCCCAATTCGCTTCATCATTTCCATCTGTAGGAAAGTACGCAATTGTTGAAATCACCTCCAACGAAAAATTCTCAACCGCCGTCATCGAAGTTGATTTTGACTACCAACTCACTGAAGAGTACGCCCTATAAAAATCCAAAAGGGTTATTTTCTCAGTCGTACCTTCCAAATGTCAGCGAGAACATTTAATATCACAACAACACGAGAGAGGGGAATGGACCGCGGACGTTGAGCCCAATGCATAACGATCGAACAAAATCCGGCGGACTTGACACCTTCACGTGGAAATGCCACCAAACGGGAAACACCACCACGTGACTCAAAGGAATGAAACTTTCCATTTTGACTAATGACAACTTCCAGACGAATCAGGGCGAGGGGGAGCTGACGCAACGAACGACACGATGCCCGTCGGATTCGATTCTCGCCGAGGGCATGGGCGTCGGAACATTTCACGAAATTCCAAAACCTCATCAATCAACCCCACGGAACCATTGGCCCGCGTTGCAGATGGAATGGTGGTTAAACATGGCCGAGGGAAATAAAGGAGACGGAGGCAAAGGACGCTTACGCCATACCCTGCGAACGGAGAGCAAAAATATACCTGCCCAAGCGGATGCATTGGAGACGGGCAAGGGAATTGGATCGGGCGGTTCGCATGTAAAGGTCGCCGGGGAGTGAGGGTGTGGAAGGGGGTGGGGGGCGTCCATAATGAGGGACGGGTCCCTTCCGGCCTCCCACGGATGGCACAGTCACCGCACCATGTGTTAGAGACGAATCGCCACCGGAGCGTGAACGGCGTGCAAGGGCAACAACGGCGCAGCACAATCAACCTTAGTCCTCTTGTTCTGAGCCAGAGATTTCGACGAATGCGCGGAAGCGCTCGGGCGCGTATTGCCACACTCGCATCTGCCATTCCACTCACGCCGCACCCACGCCTCTCGGTAATGCCCTCCCCAGGCCCTCTACGTCACCCCTCCAATCCAGAATCGCGCTTCACGGAGGCTGGGAATAGGTGGCGCGGGGTGATCGGGGCGATCGGAGGGGGGTGGGGGGGAGGGGGTTTAGAGCCACTTAATTTCCTGTTGTCTAGTCTAGAGTCGAGTGCCGGGTACGTAAACCGAAGAGTCCGGGTCGCAGGTTTATGAATGTCGCTGACTCATCCAAGTTTCCCACATTAATTCCAGTTTCTCGAATTAAAACTTTCAGTGAACAACGCATCAGGGTGAACGTTTGAAACTCAGATGCTCAGAACTATATATTACTTATTATTATTATGCCAACTTACTAAATACATTTGTATGTTACTGGAACTAGTACCAGCAGCCAGACTACAACACCCAAAATGAAGATGCAAAACAAGTATGTTTTCGCATTCACGAATGTTTCCATGCATGTTGAAATAAACTATTTATCATAAAACTTCCAATCTTGTAGTAGACTTATACTTTGGATACAGAAATAAAACACTTAGGTTTATGTTATCTTTTCTATTAATCACCATAGACACCAGCACTAACAGGAATAGACGTGGATACAATCATGTCCAAAAGTGAATCTAAAAACAGGAGCTAAATCCATTTCAAGCGATGACGTTACGGCACGATGAAAGAACGGTGCTTGTTAGCGTTCCTATGTGTCCAATCTATTTCCACCCACAAGGAAAAACCTCACTATTGGAAGGATGATACCTATCCATTGCCATCCTGGTATGACATACTTGAACGGGAGACGAAGCCTTTTTTCAGTCACCATCATCGCCCTCATAGTTTTCAACCTGAAGGTTGGTAAGTACCTAATTCATTTACAGTGTCTCTCAATATCTTCAGAGCTAAATTATTCTCCCATCACTGTTTTGTTTTACTAATAAAGAATTATGTATCTAACATAGGATTCTCTATTTCACGACAAGATTTCACATTACAAAATTGAAACCAAGTTCCCATCAGACTAATTGGAAGAGTATAGTGACCTGCAACTGGAGGTATGGATATTCATTTCAACATATTATATCCATGACAGCATTTTCAGTAAACTATTATTCTCATTATTGTGTATTTTTTGAAGATTTAAAATAAACAGAAATGGAAATTGCGTCATCAGATTCATAGCAAATTATAAATTCCAGAATAAGAATTAGAGTGAACCCTAGCAATACATCCTACCAAGAGATATATCTACGAAGAGATGGAGGAAGTAGAAGAAATATCGGAGGCGATGGAAGTGTGGTACTACAAGAAGTTGATGAAGATCAAATGGAAGAATCGAATAACAAGATGAAGTACTGCGAAAATAAATGAATAAAGAACCCAATGGAAACCTTTGAAAAAAAAGAGGGTTACAACCATCACATATAATGTTATGGTATGTTATCTACATGACACAAAATAATAGCCCTTGAGATGAAGAAGCATGAAGAATTGAGACAAAAAGAAGATTGGAGGTGAGCTACGTACAGGGTAGGGCATAATGGAGTCCCTGATTTCGTATTTGAAATCGTAAGAAATCAGCGACTCCATTATGCCCCACCCTGCTGTTTACTCACAGCTGGCATCCTCTATCATTTCAGGTTCTATGTACTTCGAGAATTAAAACTTTGGATGAGAAAACTTTCTCAAGTTAAGGCACTTGTGATTCGAAGGTCCAAACGAACGTATCCAAAAGCTACCATATCAAAATACGCAATTTTTTGGATAACCACTTTCAGTTTCGTAGTCATCATTGTCCACCTCACGCCTACTCAATCTGTAATAACTCGGCCTGGTTTTATGCTATGGATAATTGATTAATATCTTCAAGGGTTTCCTCAAATACTCATGGAGTGACCGAATTGTATAGTGTTTTTACAATTGCTGATTTAAAAAAAGGTTTATATTTTTATTAATGTGGTAACCATTTACCATTGATTTATTTTGTTTAATTACTTAACCATTTGGTTCTGTGGGCAACTAGCATACCTATATAAATGCGGTTTTACATTAACGTTAAAGTAGGAATATTTACTTAGAAGTTTTTGTACATAAGTATTACGAGTAGAGGTTCTGTCGGTTAGAATGGGCACATACCTATCTTTTTATAATATTTATATTTTTACACCAATAATACGTATGCGTATTTTTCAACAAAATTCTTTTAGCTCAAATAACACCTACGTATTTATGAGTATATGGGAAACGGACAATATTAGATCCAACAACAAGAATTTAGAATGCCTGAATGAAATTTGTCCGATACTAGAATAAAACACCTTGCCTAAGAACAACCGACTACGAATCAGGATTTCAAGTTTTCGTTTGCAAAAACATTCTTACCTACCCACCCCCATCCCTCCAGCTATTATCCTCATGTTGAGTTTAATCTTTCACAATGGTAAACTCAACCCATACGCAACCACAAATATACGTTTCCTTAAACTGAGACCACAAAATTACACCAGTCCAGAGGAAGAGAAACTGTATCACATAATTTAGTCAACTAACGCTCGCTCTCTTATTATGCAAAGCCACAGAGGGAGGTGAGGCGTGGATAGCAAGAGTTTCATGATTGCCCAACATAGTCTCACGCTGGGGAGGCCGCCGCCCGGGTAGCAGCCGAGAAATGGCACACGAATGGGCTCGACGTTACCCCCGATGGTTTAACATATCTTTTCGGTTAATGAGTGGAGCGACTGAGGGGTAGTGATGGATAGATTGCCATCTTAATGCACGATTTAGAAACGAATCGTGATCGCATTCCGGGGATCGCAGTGGCCACGCCGCGCCCGGGGAGTACAGGCGTTTTGGATTGGGTTGTGTGCGAGGAGGGTAGGTTGGACGAGACGGGGGGTAGGTTGGACGCGAGGAAGGATGATCCGGAATCCCGGTGACATCTGGACGAACACGTCGGCGTCAACGGCTGGATGGAAGGGGGTGGAAAGGCCTCCACGCTCCAATGTCAACCACCTTTTCTACTCCCTCTTAGTATCGAGCATTGCATCCAGGAAACGCGCCGGCGCCATCACGATACGGCATTTGCTCCGACGACCAGGGAACGAAGAAACAATAAAAAGTGAAGTTAACTGTAAAACTAATTAATATCATGAAGCCTAAGGTAAACGAATGATGACTATGCATGCATGACTAGAAGCTCCAAAAGTCATGTGATCAATCGGATTCACCACAGAAAAGCAGAACGACTGTCTGGAGTGGGGGGGAATGGGATGGGGAAAGAAAGGGGAGTTAATTAAAACGGTGGCAAGAATCAATTGCACTTGAGAAATGCATACTTGAATGAAATGCCATTTGGTTTATTAATCCAAGTTAACATTTTGACACGTTTGCTGGGCTCTCCATGGATCAAGGATATGAGCCATTACAAAAGTGGATCAGCGAAGAATATAAGCCTTCGTAACATGGTGTTGGAGTCTAATGCTGAAGATTAAAAGGACAGATAAGTGTGGAACGAAGAAGTTTGTACGAAGAGCAGAAAAGGAAAAAACAATACGGCAAAGAAGAACCAGATGGTTTGGACAAATCTTGAGGCACAACGGATTAGCTAGTAATATAATAGAAGGGTAAATTGAAGGGAAGGTCCTTTCCATGAAGACCAAGGGACAAGAACATAATAAAGGAGGATATAAAACAGAAAAGCTATCAGGGCTAAGGGAATCAACTTTGAATACGAAAGAATGGAGGGCAGCATTCAACCAGGATTGGGATGGGAAACAATGATGATGGTGATAATAATGAAAATTTTGACGTGTGAACGCTACCCATAAAAATTGTCGGGAATTTATGATAAAAAATTACATTGTTTTGAAGACAAAGATCATTCCATTGCAGATTATAATTCTCCCAGAACGTTTTCGCCACAGTTTATTAAAATCATTTTTTAGAACGAACATTAACCTTCAACAATTGCTTATAATGAATTCACCCATGCTATATTTCAAGAAAATATATATGAAAGTGCACAGAGCTGTGTCGGTTGACTGATTATTTTCATTGCGCTCACAGATGACATGAACGCAAAATCCAATAAAAATAACTCATTAGAAATTTTTTAAATCATGTTGCGATCGGCATCCAAAACATACCCCCGCATGATCTCTATATATATTAAACCGCTTGTGGCACTAGCTGAGGGGTGTGACCTTGCAAACTCTTATTAATGGCTAGGAGACTCCGATTCCAAACGGATGTAACTCCAATGGTCGTACATCTCACTTGACAACAGTATTAGTAAGCCGAGGGGAACTCCACCCTGGTAGAAATATAGATCCATCGCCAGGAGAACACAAGAATGGCAGAAAGAAAATTTACACATAATTAACAACATATACACCCACAAGTAAATATTTTTCTTAAGAAATCCAAAGCTCAAGAGATAAAATAATAAAAATTGATACACGGACACTCATCGTGAACGTCCAAAGACAATTAATAACAACAAAACTGTGGCTGCGTCTCGAAACGACGTTTTCAGATGTAGTCCCAGGCTAATTCTTACTGCAACTTCATTCCTAATATGTTCTAAAACGTTGCGATAAGGAAACAGAGGATGTATCAAGCCTACAAGAAGAAAATCAAACCAGAATTTGAACAGTTACCGTCTCCACAGCAAAGACCGTTAAAGATCTTCCATTTCCTCCTACTATCACAGTATGAAATAACGTCTACTTTAATGTGGAAATGGAAAAATGGGTTGGTGCACATCTTCGCTGTTAGTGAGCCTTCCACATAAAGGTCGCGGATTTCGCTACTGACATGACCTTATTTTTGTGACTCGGTCTGCTTAATTGTGAGGTAAGGCATACTAGGATTCCCTAGGGCCGTATCTGGGAACTAGAACGCACAAAAACAATCGGGTGCCGTGAAGAAGAGGATGTGCAACAAAAAGTACATGGAAAAGTGACAAATATGACTGCCTTTACGCAGACCCATAACGCTTACACCTCAATTAGAAAAATGTCTGTAGGCCGTTTCGCAAAGTTACTTTGATTCTCCAACGATTCTCAAGGAATTTTATTTATTTTTTATTACATTTTATTTTGAGATATACCTACTCCGAACGCACTAATGATTATATTAAAACTTCAATCCGATTTCATTTCGAATTAATACCTCCAACGGTCTCTATTAGTATAAGGAAAAATTTTAGAAAGCACCTTACAGTAGTCATATGCAGAGGCTGATGAAGGAAATTTTAACAGACATTTTAGAATATATTTCCAACATGTCTCCTATTACTTTTATTCATACAACGCGAAAAATACGGTAATAATAGGTGAATATCACACCAACAGAATCAGTCAACAAAATTGATGGCTGCTCTAAGCTAAAATGAAGTCGTAAAATCCTTCTCCTTAACTAATATTTGGGCGAGATGGAAATGTGCCCCTTCGTGGACTGGTCATATGAGTGGAGAACATCATTCACCCACTGCAAAAAATCTAAGCGCGCTGATAAGAAGGAAACTATTTTTTTGCCACGTCGTATGACAAAGTCATAACCCTGTATTTCTTGAGGGCAGTACACTTTCGCATGCTCTCGACGGAAGCAGTGCTTTTCCCTTGTATGTCATTATTTGGAAACTCGTCCTCTGACACCCACCTCCGGTGAAACCTCTCGCTTCCGTTGCCCGAGATGTGAAATCCTGATACGCCCTCTCCGATGCCGCCGGGAAGACAAACGCCGCGCGAGAAATGACTCTCGGAGAAGACTTCACTAGCGAAACATGAGTGTAATGCATTATATATCCACAAAGCTTTGGATTCTGTGAAGGAGAAGCCATGACTTGAAACTATCCATTTTGCATTGGAAAATTATAGCCCAAATTTTTACTATCAAGAAAATTTGGACAACTTTAAATTCTTTAGCGTTTAAACTTTCTTGAGTTCTAAAAATGACAATAAGTAATTAAAACTTCGATTTAAATTTTGAATAACTCACGCATGGGACATAAGGCAATTGATTTCATTATTGTAAGCTCCAGGATTTTTCCTAAACGCACCGAACTATTTGCAAACAAAACTCAAGGATGAGTCAAGAAAAATAAAAGGGGTACGTATTTAATTTTATGCATGAAGTAAAACTCGCCCCTCGGGTGTACGTGAGAAGATATCTTTTATGTTCATATCGTACTTCTCAATTACTTGATGATGTTTCACACCATAGTTACATTTATTTACGTACCTCAATTGCTCTAAAAATAACGGACGATTTTCTGGAAATTTCAAGAAAACTCTTTTTTGAATCCTTGCGTAATATAGGAACCTGGACTCGATTTATCTAAAGAGTTTCATGAAAGAAGTTTACACTAGAGGCGGAAATAGAATGGCTTACGGTGACTCAATTAGTGCAATAATATAAAAAGAAACCATTCCTGAGGCTGTGAGACAGAGTTATTGCCCCACAACCTCATACATATTTTAAATTTATCCTGCTTCTCCAACACAAAAAGAAATAATTCTACGCAACTTTCCTTCGGTTTCCTCGTCCAAATGGTTTCCCATTGAATAGAGCTTTCTACAGGAAAGCAAACTCGCGTCAATTCTCGCTGTCAGGCGACGCATCAAGGGACCGAAGCGAGTCCGGCGCGGAGCCTCGGAACGGGCCCTAACCAACTGGAGTCAACCACGTAGGGTCTTCGGGAGGAGAGAGAGTGAGATGACGTGTGGGGGATACGAGATTAGAAAGAGCTTAGGAAGCGGAAAGAGAAGGAAATACCCGGAATAGAGAGAAAGAGAATGCACGTCTAACCCTGAGGAAGGCATTTCAAATTCTCCAGGCTTCGTGAACAAACGACGTAACGCATTTAGGGGGGGAGGGGGGTTCGATCAAGCGTAATAATTTGTGACAAGGGGGAGAGTCAAAATATGTTACTTCTTAAGTTACCTAGAAAAATTGAGAAATATTGTGTCCAATTATTGTGTAATTTATTGAACCACCTCCACTGAAGAAAGAAGCCGTGAAGTGTAACCCTTTAACAGTCGCCAATGACGTTAGGTTCCCCACATTTCCATTTGGCACCCAGTTTTGAAGCATTAAAAATAAGAGTGAAATATCATTGCGTTCAATTTGGGTAAATATTCGATAGACGTGACGTCATTGAGGGGGGAATAGGTTATAATCACCGTGACGGAGCGTTATATGAGGGAGGGAGGGAACAAAACGGTAAAATCAGCGCGTGACGTCATCTATGCACGAAGCCCCAGTCCCAGTGGATGTGGAGACGGGGGGTGAGGGGGGGGGGACGATGAATCTAAACCCTCTCACCAGTCCCGCCAACCCTTTGGTGGACCACATCGGTCAGTGTTTTAGGAACCCCTCCCCCGCCCACAACCCGCTTCCGATTTCGCCTTGACAGGGGAAGGAGGCGAGGGTCCAGCAACGGACGTATCCCAAGCTAACTGACTTCTCATTCATTCCCAGCATCCGGAAGCACGAGCATGGGAAAAAATTACGGAGGCTGGACGAGAAGGCGTTGGGGGGGGGG
>LYUA01000039.1:978626-989366 GCA_002093875.1 Calopteryx splendens | reverse complement strand
GGGGGGAGAGGGGAGTTTGTGTGTGAGTGAGGAAAGGGGAGGAAAAGGGGAGAGAGGTGAAAGAAGAGCTCACGGAAAGTGGGAGGTTTAATTCGAAGGAGCGGGTTTGAAGAAGTCGAAGAGTGGATGGAGGAAATGCCAAAGAGGAAATCGATCCATTGAAACTATTCTCACGCGACCAAGTCGGAACAATAGCCAGGAAAGAGAATGAAAGAGAGAGGCTGGGAGAAAATGGGGTGAGGGGTTTTAGGAAAGGAAAGGAGAGGATGGTGGGTAGGTGAATCGAACAAGAGGGAATCTTCTAACCTGAGAGAGAGTTGCACTGCAAAAAGCCTCAACTCCCTCCCTCTCCCACCCGACCAGTTTCCGTACGGAGCGGAAGGCAAAGGGAGAGGGAAGAAGAGAAAGACAAAAGGGAAATAATTAAAATGCAGATTGTGAGGAGGCTGCTTGGAAGAACTACTACTTGGAATTGCCTCTTTGGATCACGAAATGCTGTAAAATGGCAGAAAATAATTTTAAAAAGGGTCACCGATGGCGAAGAAGGTCATTAACAAGGGATGCTCTAAAGGGCGTGGATGACAAATAGGTAGTTAAGATTGCAGGTAAATTTCCAAGGGCACTTTCCGTGAGAGTCTACCTATATCGAGATATCGAACAAGTATAGCATGTTTAAGCTGAATAAAACGTTTGCACATTCAAAATTCATGGATTTGACACAAAAAATGACAGACATGGACACAAAAAATTCATGGATTCAAAAGGATATCTGGTTTGTCGTATTTTTGGACGTTAATTTTATTTCAGCAACGAATCTCCTCTTACGGATTTGCTATCTTCATACCTACCAATACGTCCTAATTTAATTTAAAACTGGACTTTATTCTTATAAATAGAGATTAAACCGATAGTTCATTCTACTCAGGAATCTACGATCCTACCTCTCATTCCATAATTTGTTTATATGCATACGTAAATTATTTTTTTCACCAGAACTCATGAGACATACTTTCGAGGCTCTAACACATGAATTTACACTATGCTCTCTTCGATTAATTTCCACATTTAAATAAATTAATCAACTGCCCATTTTCAGTTTAGAATCGTCCTCCCTTCGGTTTCAGAAAACCGCGAATCTGTCAGAGATCGCAGTTTCCGGCATTCGTTCTGGTGTGAACGGGCGTTGTAATGCTTTAAAGTTCTTTCAGTGAACTCCTTATCTCAATCCTCGTGAACCTAATTACTCCTTTTATACCGCAGCTACCACTCTTGCTGGTATTGTAAAAAATACGATCGTAGTTCCAGGAAAATTCCACGAAGGTGGCTGCTGGCTAACTCAAACGCGGCGAGAGAAAAGAGATCCCTGGAAAGGACGAGGTCTAAGCAAGAAAAATATTGCTAGAGATCGGACTTGCTCATTCGGTCAACAAGGCGCTATAACGTGGTAACGGTAGATCCACACACCTCCTCCCCACCTTTCCTTGGAACTGCGACGCATTAATAGCATAATTAAGCCGACCACTCGCTTGAGCGTTCCCTTAATGTTCCGTTTTAATAATTTTCAGCTGGCATGGAAGAGATGCGTGCACGCGACTTCCGGATATAAGAATCCTCGGGCCGCTTCCTCGAAGCGTTGGGCGCCCTCGAGAGCTTCACTTTAACCCGCGGATCGATTTAATTCGGGTCTTCGGGAGACTTTAACGAGGGAGTAGGGAAGAGGGCTGGAAGGGTCTGCAGAAGGGTGAATGACGAGTCAATGATCTCTCGAGGAGTAATGTCAGAAGAATCCCGAGCCGGGAACAGCCGGTTTGGGGAGGTGCAGAAGAGCCACACATCCTTAACTCATTCTTCCGACGAGCCGAGAGAACTGTGACGTAACCACACATTCGTGAGGAAAAACCTCAAACGCCCTCTCGAGGTGTCTTGACGTACAAGCGGGTGCCTCTGGGGATTTACTCTATTGCTCTACTCTAATTGTTACTTCAGAGGTAATGTATTCAAGATGTTACTTGCACGAAAATTTGCACAAAGTATATGAGAAGGAATACATGTACCTATACGAATGAAATCAAATTTATTTTTTATTTTATATATTTAAAATAGGACTACATACAGCAGTAACTTGCCAATTTATAGCGGAACATGTAACTAGAATGGCAAGATAACCGATCGAGAAGTTCTCTAGAAATTCATTGGGTGGGGTTGTCTAGTAGACAAAGGACACAAAAGTATATGGAGTAGAAATATTACGCCATTCGTGACTAATGGCCAAAGGTCAAAATTATAGCATCACATGAATCCCTTGAGCCAACACTTTAGGAAGGGTCTTACAGAGATTTTTCGCTCACTTCATCGCCTTCATCAGGCTAAGGAACAAAAAACAGAATGAAATGAATGTGCACGTTTCAATGCCAAGCATTAAAATGAATAATACCTGAAATCATCAAAATATGAAGTCAACATCCTGATTTAAACTGATATTGCGATTTAGAAGTACTTACAACGGTGTAAATATTAAATTTTCATTGCAAAAAAGAAGCATGCTATAGTTTTTTTCATAAATAACACCATATAAATTACTAAATATAGATTAAATAAATGAGAAAACTGAATGAGATGATAACGATGTCGCTTAAGTACACCTTGAAATAACTCTGTATGCCAATGGTGCCTGAACCAGCTTTCTCTATGCATACACTATGAAAAACAAACGTGCAAAATATATTTTGTTAAGCACAGTAAGTTTCGACACTCAATAAGTACACGACTACCGGACACCATTTTAATGTGAATGAATAATAAATGAGTTAGTCAATTCAATGTATCAGAGAGCACAACACCATTTTTGACGGCAAGAAGGGGGACATAAAGGGAGAAATATGTTTCAGTTTTGAGGAAGTGCTTTACAAGCCAACGGCGATTTTTAATAACTTTCAGAAATATTCTAAAATCTATCCCTAATCGTTACGACTACCTAAAATAATAACAGCTGCGTCTACTTCCACGATTATCACACACTTGTGAATGTCTTTTATATAAAAACGAATGTCACCACTGTAAAGGAGAAAAAAAATCTTACCATGTCACCTCATACTGAAAAGTTGTCTGCCACGGATAAGATCTTCGGTAAGCACTCCAATGTGAGGTACACGTGATATTTTGTTAGGATGGTTGTACTTTTCATTAAAGACAGCGAAACGAATGCTCAAAAAATTTTGACTATTGACTACGGTTGGGGTAGAACCAACTGCATGCCTATACGAGCATACCCTACAATATTCCCTACGATGCATGGAATGTGGTGTAAGCACCACTGGATATGGATAGCAAATTGCATGGCAGGCAAGAATTCATGCTATGTAGGACTTAAGACTGCGGCTCGAAAATAATCACTGTCCTTAGAGATGCTTCATAACTTCCGCGAAGGAAAATGATGAAAAAACATTCGCGTGAAAAGAAACATCGCCGATTTTCGCCGAGAGTATTAATGATATTACGTTAATGTTCTTTCCATGGGACAGTCCAGCAGTAGAGAAGAAGCTCACTGCTAGAATGAACAACAGGATAGCCGAGAAAATCTTTAAGGAAGGGAAAAGGGTTTCTTTCCAGCCAGAGCTGTTAGCAGTCACGGATGACGTCCCATGTTGGACGTCGGCGGAATCCAAAGGAGAAACGCAAAAAAAAGCGTCGCGCCGACAAACTGCTATCGGATAATCTCGCGGAAATTTATTTTTGCAGCGGCATCTATAGTTAGCAATCCATTGCAGTGTAAGACTTTGGACATATATGCCTAGAAAACCTCTGCGGAAATAAAATAACCTTTACGCATCAAAACGGAAATACTATTTTTCACAATTTGGAAGTTTTAACACTTTAAAATTCTCAAATGTAAATGTTTTGGAGTGTAGAATTACGCATTTTCCAACAAAATTTTTTTCCATACATTAGAGAATGAGACTAATGCGTAGGTTTATAAACCCATGGGACAATTATTTTCATCCGCCCAACAAGTATGGATAAAACACGTAAATAGATTAAAATAAAGGAAAATTTTAAGCATTTTAAGTTGGGCCAACGGGCTTTTACTACTTAAAATACATAGTTCGGTTGGAAATTAAGATAAAAATTGTTATTGTCTGATTCTGGCGTCAAGTTTCTGATTTATTGGAGGTTGATCAAGATCACGCGTTAACTCTTTACGTGCACGAACGAGAAGCAACTCTTTACGTCTTACACGGCTCTTCAAACTAACAAGTTACTCATATTACGCTACAATCTACTTCCGCTACGGGGCATAAGTTCTCTCCATTAACGTCAAATGAGCGCAAAATAGGCCATTTACATTTCGTGTTCCAAGGAAAAGCTGTAATAGCTTCACCAAAATTTATTTCTCGTTCCCATCATTTGCACTAAATGATAAAACTGCGATTTTTCTTAGGTGCTTGTGGCTTACGTATACTCCAAGCAGGTCAGTCTGCACGGGGAACAGCCAATTAAGTCGAAGGATAAGGTCCTTCCTGGAAACATGGGACTTATTCCAATATAGTTAGTCTCTCACCGGCATTAAATATTTTTAAAAATAAAGGAAAATAATTTCACTCGCATGTTTCACGCGAGGCATGCGAGGCCAGTCCCTTTAATTCTCTCGTCTCGCCGGGCATTAGGAAGCATCCCTGTCGATCGCCGTCGCCTGCTCTAGGTCATCCTAATCCCGTGTCCCCTGGCGAGAGAGAACGCATTCCGGAGGCGCGACGTCTGAACCGGGGGAGTGTTTACCTACCCGGGGCCGTTGACTTACTTCACTCGCCACGAAGCATCGGATTAGGTGCACAGCCAGTCAGTCAGAAGTGCCTCCCAGCCAGCACATGCCACTTGGCATTCGCTCGCGATGTGCAATGGCAATAATGGGAATAAAGGGATGCAAAATCGTGTGGGAGGGGGGAGGAATGGGGCGGGGAGCGATGACAGGGAAACCTTAAGCGCCAATCCGATCACCTGACGTCTCTGTCACGAGTGAGCTAAGTGACTGAGCCGAGAGGGTAATGATCCCACCGTCCTTCGCTAATGGGTGCTAAAAAACGTGACTTACCGTCCAACGCGATGCGGCTCGGGGGCGAAGGTTCAAAGGAATGACTTTCTGCAACGTGAGGAATGAGGAAACGGAGCCGCTCTTTCATGAACTTCAAATGTCAGAATGGAAACATTATTTTCGGCGGCGCCGAAATGCGCGACCACTTAAAAATGATGGGCAGGCTGAACGCGATGCGAGAGTAGTAAGCTCTCTCTCTCTGCTCGTCCATTCGGCAAAAAGAATACAAATGCTTCACTTCATCATTTCCAATCGCTTCAAGTTCGCCAATTAGTGCGGACGATCCCATTTCGCCACCTACCATTCGGAGATGCCCTATAAATTGGACCGTTCAAAGGTGAAATTCACAGACGGTAATTTCAAAACATTCCTGCCAACCTGGTTGACCTCTACTCTGTGCGAACATGTTATATTATAGTGCAATAATTTTTATTGGGAATTCATTGACCTCGGCCATTCGAATGCCAATTACTACTAGTGTTATAAATCCGGCAGAAGCTCTCCCTGGCTGAATTTTTACACGAGAAAACTGCGCTAAACATTCACGTTCGCGACTCAATTATCACAGTTGCATGCACGATAATGTATTTTCACGCTAACGCTAACTGTTGACTCATAAGGTGGTGACAAAAATGTCATTTCCTGCTTCTGAACGTCCTAGCACAAGGAATTTCGTACCGTTTTTGTTTCTTAAATCTACCTATTATAGTCCCTTATAAATTCGAATAGAGACTGGAAAGAACAGCTTCTACAACAATAGTTTAACAACACGAGGGTGTCGAAAATAATCTTTAAATATGCACACAAGAAAGCTTCCTTTTAAAGGAATAACATCACGAATTGATGCCATAAAAAATCAATTGTCTATCATTTAAAATTACAAATTGGATGGTTTGGGAAATTCACTAAACATATTTCATCAGCAGATAATGGAAAAAATTTGGATAACAATTTCACAAAATAGTTTTTAAATCGAAGAGATCTTGGAACTCTATCAATTAACGCCTCTGTTAACCTGATGATACTGCAATATATTTCAATTCAAAACGAATGGGCAAGACATAGCACTTATAAATGTTACCACCATCAATAAAGAACACGATATTCTTTCCTTTGTTTTGATTCTGACCTGATTAGTCCTGATAGTCACAGGCTCAACATTAGACTAGGACATGGATGTTGTATTCCAAGGTAATATGTTCTTAACACTCGGAGCACCTTGAACACCAACAACTACATTTCTTCCAATGCATGGCACTAAGTACATCAACTTTACATTTCTTAACGAACGAAGCACATTATGAGTCATAACACAGAGTAAGAGTTAATGATAAAGGTATGAAGAAGGAAATATTAATATTGTGGCGAGCCTAACTTCAAGGGATGAAAAACCAATGCATTCACTAAATAAAATCGTCCTAATCCAGTTCATTCCTCTTGTCACTATATTATGGAGAAACAATTATCAAGTAAAATTTTCAGCCATATTAATAAAATCAATTAGCCATACTTAGTTTAATCATACCATGCTAAAGTAAGAAGTTTTATTTCTATCTTAGTATAATATTTCGTGAGTACTTATCACTTAAAATCGTATACCAAGGTCGAATGACGGTTACTTAAAACTATTGCAGCTGTATTTATTTGTTCTAAAGACATATCTATCGCTTACAATACCGATTCCTATCGATTCAAAAAACAGCACCACGTGGATGACTACGTGTTATGGAGTATGAACGCCTAATAAGCTAGCACAAATTTAGCAAGGGAAAACTTAAGAGCCTTCCCTTCCACGCCCCTACCCTCTCCCCAAATGCTCCGCCAAGCATTGTCACGGAGGATGCGAGGAACATGGGCCGTGGAATTTTACCACGTGCACGAGGAAAGAAGGGGAAAAGCTGTGGATCAATATAACTGCACGCCACCACAATAGCTGTAAAAATGAATGCTCAAAAACGCCGATCGTGCTGATTGAATTTCTTTCTTCTCCCTCACAGTCGATGGGAAGTTTGTTCGAAGAACTGGTCACGAAGACGAATGCGAAAGAAGCTTTTTTCGTAGCTTACTTTAACTAGCTATTCCGCACGCGAGGACAAAACGGTTTTTTAGATTTTCCACGCTGAGGGCGCGATTCCAAGGCAAAGGAAGGATGTTTTATGATATCTACTCCACATCCGTAACAAAGAGTTTTATTTTATTCTTAAAAGAGTTTATGCTGAGCTGGAATAAAAGTTGGAATGCACAATGGAAATATGTAGCGTTAAAAATATATAGGTATATAAAAATTTACGTATTTTATCATAATTAAATGCACAGCATATAACGACACTGGACAATTTATGATAAGTATGCAATGATAAAATATTCCGGAGGCGGAAAAAATTGAAAATACCTCTTAGCCAATCAGCCAGGTTATATTCAGAATGGGGTTTTCACGACTGTTTTATTGCCGTTTCAGATAAGGATTAAAAAACAAAAATACTCTTATTTTTCCGTTCTTCTATCGGCTGCCTAATTTCCGAGTCAGGCTGCTAAAAATCGAAGCGCATAACCCTTTCGCTGAAGGGGCGAGCCGATAGTTATAATGTTACAAGTCACTTCCATCCAAATGCCACGGTGCTTATGGTTTATCTCGCCGTGACATAGGCCGAGCCGAATCCAACGACACAGTAACAATAATGGAGAGGGCAGTGACTTTTGGGTATTTTCATTTTCGTTTTACGAGTTAACACACGATTGAAGAAGACATTTTTTTATTAAAAGCATTTATTGGGTAAATTTATTGAATTCCTGAATAAAATTGAGATTTCGCCCCAGACCGTACGACCCCCTTGAGTACTAATGTATAAGGAAATAAATTACTTCGGTTGGCAAGAGTAATAACAACTTGCGCAGCAAATGCTACAGCTAACTTCCATTTTTGTCTCGCCAAAAACAAATGGTCAACATGCGGACTTCATAGATTTGAATAATCACACCAGCATATATAATTATTAATAATATTTGCCTAGGGCCAATACTTCTCCGTAGAATCAACATAAAAATGTTCTGTAGAGGTAAGTGCCTACACCACAATTTTTTCCCAAATTCAAAATTAAACCGATTGGTTAACATTTCAAAAGCTAAAATGACTTAGGTCACCTATCATTGGGAAGAGTCATAACTTACATAAACACTACATAAATTCGGTCACTTCAGGTTAAAGATTTCTATAGAACTTAGTAAATTCTATTAACTGGTACATCAAGTATCCTTTTCAGGTAGCTGCTGTTTGCTTTAATAAACTAAAACCACAGAATGAGAGCCTCACAAAAATACAGGCTGACAAATTATTGGGACTTAGTTTCTCCCAGGAGTGCCTTTTATTCCAAGACGCTATAAACAGCAATGGTAAGCCGAGAGGTTTCGACGATGGCGTCGCAAGGCGACGACCATCCACGACGGACACTCCCCCGGCAACAACGCATGAATTACAGACCCTCCTCACGATGTGAATCGCACAAATCACGGAAAGAGGCGATTTGCGAGAGGGTGGAGCGACTTGCAGCCGATCGCTCTTTAACTGAGCCCTAAGTGAGGCGGGGAAGGGTCCCTACGCCCCCCTCCCCCAGGCCTGCTCGGAGAGTCCCTTCTGCACCTTCCTCCCATCCGCCACAGTTATTTTTCCTTGAGGACGCAGCCAAACCCTTTCCTCCCACCCCTTCCGAGCGGTGAACTGGGAAGGGCGTCTCTCTCCATCTGTCCCTCGTGAACATGGGTTGTCTTCAGGGGGGATTCACGTGGGGGGGGGGAGAGAGAAATGAAGTGAGGGAGAGAAGCATATCGACGATTCCGTAGGAAAGGATGGGACGGGCAGGAGTGACAAGACGGACCAACCCACCATCTAGTCTTTCTCGGGGCGAAGATGCAGAAGGCGAGATTGCTTCAACATTTCAGATTAAACACTGAAACGGACAAAACATCCTTCATCTGGACCTCACGGACGGGGAAAATGACACATCCCCGAATGCAAAAAAAAGAATTCCTCCCTCCATCGAGGCGATGCTATTTTTCTTAAACGAGAAGGTGGGACCATTTTGAAGGAGCGACGACCCCCTTCGACCCCTCGTTAGACGTGCGTGGGAATTTATCGTGTTCCAAGGGGAAAAAAGTGCCTTGCTTGGAGGCGACGCAGCGATGATCCAACGGATATGGACGCCACCCCCTCCGCGCAGAAAGGGACAGGTTCGCTCGCTTCCCATTCAAGCTCACTTCGGGACACAGGGCGATTCTCAAACCTCCTTCCTCGCAACATCCACTTCCGCGACTGACAGGAGTCGAGGGCGCTCATTTTTCTTACAGGCTTTGCATTATTGTCGCCTGTGGACAGTACGTCACGACAACGAGGCCGTACTCACTATTTATGTACATACACCCTCAAACCATTAGGGCGGTATCAAATTATTTTTCAATTACAATAAACCGTGACATTCACCGTCGTTGATGTCTCCAGCTGGCTTTCCAGGAAGATTGATACGCAACCGGATTACACATAACTCACATGTTTTTCAGTCATCCGCCCACTGCTCCTTACCGCATATATTACGGTTACTCATTCTAAATAATCGCATGAGCTGGTAATTGAACCCCATTGACAGGCATTCATAATAGGCAAGAATACAAAATCATAAATAATTATTATTACTGGTTACAGTCAAGAATCACGATCGTGACTATAATCGCTAAAAGCACATATATAATACAATACAAGCAATAATAAAAATCGAAATAAAAAATGTGGTACAATTTGAAATAAAATGAAACTGAAATTACAGGCGTAACACATTACTTATGATACGCGTCGAACCTACAGGCAATCATAATAGGCAAGAAAATAGCGTAAGAGAAGTTAAGAATGCGCATACAATAAGTTTCACATCATGAAATTTAACCGACAAAACAGATTGAAGCAAAAAATCAGAGAAAATAGATAACAACGCGCTTACATCAACAACTGAAGAACAAGAGAAACTCGGTATGCTCACTTATAATTCTGTCGGATTGATGAGATGCCGACGTAACATGAAAGCAGAGGTGGCTAAGATCAAGTGAAGGATAACAAACCCAAGGTTAAGATAATATTTCCCACATGAGATTGTAGACCACGCTGATATACGACCTGAGTCCGCTCTAGCAAGCCGTTGGCCGAGACAGATCGAGATTTCACCGGACTTTGAAGAGGGGAGGAATCGGAGGCGCAATTCAGGAAGGATATGGGTACACAAGAATACAAATTCGCGGCATGGCTTCCAGCAGAGGAGGTAGCTTTTACTTTCAAATCCCCAAACATATTTCTGAAGGAAAGGGCTCTCCCCTCTCCTCCTGGGTGAGAGGTCACCATGGGTCGAAGGAATGAACAAAACTCGACCTTGAGCTGCTTCTACGTAGCGCAGACTGGAATCTTTTTCGGGGATGGGTGGATGAGGTAGGGAAGGGAGGAGAGGTCCATCTGCTCCCAGCGGAGCAATCATTCCTTCACAAAAGGGGACCTTCCGAGCTACGCTGGGATTTTTAAAAGCTCCAAAGGGCCGAGTGAAGAGAGCCTTGGGGCACACATGCTGGCTGCAACGGGCGGATCCAATCCCCGGGTGAAAAGAGGCGGAGGGAGTGGG
>LYUA01000039.1:935067-945393 GCA_002093875.1 Calopteryx splendens | reverse complement strand
CCCCCCGCCCCTTCCACTGCGCAACGGGTCTTAATGGTCGGGGCTCTCTGAGCACAAATGTCGCGGCGTATTTGCCCGCGATGGTACGAAAGGTCGCGGAGATAACTGAACGAATAGCGTTTACGAGCAATTACAAAAGTTTATTACACGAAGCAAATAGATATGATTACAAATTGCCGCACATGCATTATTATGAAGACTCAGATTGAAATAAACAAACACACAACCTAATGGGGAATGATGTGACGTAATGAATTAAAAAAATTACGAGATGGTTAGTATGATACGCCCATGATTAAGTTATACCATTAAACAAGAATTAAAGGAAATTGAACGAGGTCCTCACACACTGTGGGACGAGTTTGATACATGAGGTCACCCTGCGTAGATCAGCCAAAACGGTTCCGTTTTTGCTAAGAACTGTCTTCTTCAAACAATAACGAGATTTGGGTTGTCGAAACCTGCCCGGCTACCGTCTGCACTTCGCTTACATGGCGGAGTCCAAAGATGATGCCCACGGGATATTGAGACGCTGGGCCGGGGAAACAGGACTTAGACAAGACACTCACGGGATACTGAGCCACTATGACGGTGAGATGGGGGCCTTAAACAAAAGGTTCACAAACACTCGTTAGAGCGTGGCTTTCTGCCACCTCCTTCCTCCGGAAACTGGGACGGATGGATCCCTCCGCGGCGTCGTCGTGAACAGCTTCCTCTCTCTCTCTCTCCAGCGGGTTCGGAGTCTAACAGGTACTTCTTCCGAGCTGTCTCTCATTTTGAGGATCTCCTCCACCTCCGTACGCCCGGGTCTCCTTCATCCCTGTCTCTCTTCCCCTCTCCACTTCTGTCAACTTTCCCTTTCAGAGCTCGTCTGTCCGTATTCTGTCACCTCCACAGATCGTCTGACCACTCCCTGTATATACATGCATGCATACATATATGTATACACCTACATCACAAGAAGGACTACAGTTTCATAAGCGCAATTAACAACTTTCCCTGCAATATAACCAGACAATGCTTATCCGAAAAATATGTTTCCGATTCATTAGTTGTCTGATTTTGAATGTCGCAGGTAAATATTAAAATGAAATTGCTGCTCATGGCACTTAACAACACGTTATTGGAGTGAAAAATTTAACTAGGGGCTTTAGAACCGTTTCCGCTTACTTTTATTCCCCCGAAAAGTGATTCAAAAGAGAGGATTTAGGGCGTGGGCCAGCTGAAAAAAAATAACGGCCTCGCCAAATGTTTCCGATGACTGAATTGTTCCCCACCATCTGCAGGACAAGAACTTGAACACCCACGCCACCATCTGATCACGAACAGGCGAATAAAAATCTCTTCGGGGACCACAAAAAGAATGCGACTACAGCAGAGTGCTGAGGAAAAAATACAGAAAAGTTATAATTTATTCTGGGACTCCAAAAAACATAAAAACGATTGTGTAATCCAATAACCAAACATTTGACCACCAAATCACAGCTCTTGACAGTAATGGCCCGCCCGTTGTATATGCCATGTCAAAAGCAGAAAATCGCAGGAGACGATGGGCGGAGGTCACGGAATCCTCAGCATTCCCAATGACCCACGGCCACTCCATTTGTGGCCGGGAGTGTTTCCAACGGGCGATAGGGAAGACGCTAAGGAAAACATAAAAATCGCGACGGAAAACCAGCCACGCAATCAGTCGGCCGCAGACTCATTCAAAAACTCAAAATCGACGGAGAGAGGAAAATCCCAGACCTTATGCAGGGGTGAAAAATTATGGATGAAAATAAAATAATAACATTACCGAGAAGCATGTGAGCACGCCCGAAGAGATGAAGCTGAAGAGGAACCAGTCCACGAATGCCTCCCACCACCAGGGTCCAAAGGCGACCCAGCGCGGAATAAGTTTTCTCGGCGAAGCCAGAGAGGTAAAACTCCTTTTATGAAAAAGGAAAAAAAAATGGCGACTTACGGGAAATGACTCCCCGAGGGCAGAGGTCGAAGGCAATCCTCTGACCGTGATTGTCTATCTCTTTTCGCGGACCGTGAAGCGTAAGTCTTCGAGATGAACACTATTCAAACACAGGTTTCCCTACCGACGGAAGATGAGGATTCCCCGCGAGCCGAACACGGAGGAAGGGATGGAAGGAGGGTGAGAGAGAGAGGGAGGGGGGACGCAACCGAGACAGCAAACCTCAGGCATATCACTGTTTCTGCTATGACGAAATTAACACGCAGAAACCAAGGGGTTATTTTTTTTGGTGGGTTAGGTCGACATCACGGCTAGGAGCATGCATTCGGGCCCGACCCCTCATTCGGATGATGGTGATACGTATGCATGGCCCGGCATGTGTTCGGGAAAAAAACACAGCCCGGCAGGAGAGTGAAAACATGATTACACGGGTATTTCTCCGAAGGTCATCATCTAAGGTCGTTTCTTGGATCACGTCGGCATTACGTGCATAAAATTGCATAAAAACTTTCGTGATTTATAGGAGCACGAAAAGGTTCTATAAAAACAAAAATATTCCATTATGCGCGGCAGAAGATGAGGGGGCCATGCCACGAGCCAATGCGATCTTCATGAGAATTCGCCGAAAGAAAGATGAATCTCTCATGTCTATCAACGGCACTCAATATGAAATACGATTTTATTACGAAAAAAAAATATTTTCTTACAAATGCAACTTCTAAAAAAGTTCACGAAAAAAAGTACTATAAATATTTTCTTGAAAGAACTTCTTTGGCTCCATGAGTGCGTTCTTAAGAGTTTCATTGGTTTCATGGAATTTATATATCGTACAGTATATTTTTTTAATAATAAATATTACTTTATAGCATCATAATTGATTTTTCTAATATTAAATACGAGAGAAAACATTACAGAGCTGATCTTTTCTATTTATGGTATAGTCAAATTTTAACGTGAATCGGAAAAAACAAAAGGACATTGATAATTTAGCCAGCTGCTTTGGGGTCCATAATGCCCGTCAGATAAATAATAGTAAGTATACAGAACGCCATTGGAGAGAGAAGCAAAGATTAGATATCAACTACCGCAAGTGGAGATTCGTTTTGTCCGAAGCGAAGGGATGGAAAAAACGGGAGTATTCGCCGAGCAGAAATTTCCTACGCTCATTGTTCGACCCGAATGGTATTGTCTCAGGAATCGCTACTCCCGTGACATTTTCCGAGCGAGATTCGTCCGAGGAAGGGGGTCGCTTCCGTCAGCACTGCCGTTCGCGGCTTTGCGGTTCAACAGACGACAGGGGGAGGACATCCACGACTCGGATTTTCCAAACCATCTCTTGCCCTTCCAATCCTTTTACTACGATGACGTCCTTCATAACCTTTACACCAATGGATAAATATATACACACATGAATGTACGCATATGTATGCCAGCAGGAGCGGACTGGCCAGGTTGTTATTTGCTCGGTGGCAAGCGGACCTGGTGGTCCCCTTTAGACATGTCTCGCGACACCAATATTTTTAGATCCAATCCGCCACAGTATGCGAGTGTATGCATAGAACCCCGCACTAACAATAAGCTCTGCTCCACGTGGTAATGAAAAATACAAAATAACCCGCAAAGTAGGCTGAAGAGGGGATGATAGTACATCAGCAAAGGAAGATCTTAGAAAGTATTTAAAAGGTCGTTCAATATGCTGGTGTCCCCTTCAGTTATTTTGCGAGAGAGGAAGGAGTCCTTAAAGTCCTTAGGATAATAGCAAAAAATGATTCCGTGCAAGAAGTTTAAAGTAAAATTAATTAAGGGTTTCGTTTCTGAAGAGGCTCGCATTCTGGATCTTTTATAAGTTTGATTTTTTCCCGCACTAGGAATAAGTTTCCATGTGACTTTTTTAAATGACATTATTTTATCTGCATCCTAATTTTTTTAACATTAAGCTTAGTCATTATAATTCTGAGAGTATAAGTGGAATGAATTCTGACTATATTAATGCCTCGAGCAAAAAAATCACGCAGTAAACGATTAATGATGCTCTTAACGTACATCTACTAATATATGATCTACATCTACTAATACTACACGTACTAATTTTGCAGGATTTTACCAATTCGTTCAGCCATTTCCCTATTATCAACGATTCTAGTCACCGGCAGAGACGGAATCCAAAGGCTTTAATGCGCACAATATCAATCTGGCCTATTATAATTATTAATAAACTTGGAATGAGTTACACATTCTCAAATGCAAACTAAATAATTTTCTTGTCTTCAAATTATAATTATATATAACCTTTATGTTACCGTTATTATCGAGGTTCGACAACTCCAAACATCACGACCAAGTTATAGACGCACAAAACAGACTTAGCGTTAAGATACTGCAGATTATTTTAACACAGGATACAAGCTCATGAAATTGTGAATCATAAGATTATTCACGAAAGACGCAAACGACATACACCCTTTGAATAAACGTCAGCTTGACTCATCCTGCAAGAAATGTCGGAATTTAAGTTTAAGAAGACCCAAAGCACAATGGCAGCACAACAATGAAAAATAAAATATTTTTTTTAAGGGTTTGCTTTGGACAAGAATGTAGGACCAAACAGAATTCCTTAAGGAATTTCTCATTCGAAGAATAGGAAGGGGAGAGGGATCCGACACCTGGCGGCACAAAGGACACCACTCGAACCTCAAACAGGAAGAAACGGACAGGAGAGTAACTCGGACTGAGGACGAAATGAAATGGAATTCCAATCCGTCGAAGACCCAGCCACGGACAGGAGCCACGGACGGAGTTTCGGGGGACTCATTCAATACACCATTCACGCCCGCTTTCCTTTAAACCCGGCTTCAGACACTTCACCTATAGTCGCACCGTTAAAAAAGATAACAGAAGTGTGTATGACTTGCCATTTATGCTATCGTAGAAATGAAAAACAATTCCATCCATATCATTTAGCGGCATGATGAAATAATTTCCTCGGTTTCCTGTACAAATCAACAAATCTAAACTCCAAACAATCTTCAAGTGAGCATGCACACTACAAAGTAAGAGGAAGTACCAACAGATTGAAAGGCAGCGAAACTTGGATTGCAGAAAAATTAATTTCTTGGATGAATACAAAGCTATTTTTTTATGCCGCCTTAGGAAGAAAGTAGAGTTATATTGAAATTTGATTATCTATACTCTTTCACGAACACTGATCATTTGATACTGTTTCGCAAACAGCGTAATGCAGGATTCTGGCGATTACAACACTTTTTTGTTAGACAATGCAAATTGATGCATTTCTAGAATATGGGTGGGCGGTTGTGAGGAACAAAGGCCATATTTATGATGGAGAAGGAAGAGACTATTAGTTCGTTAACTGCAGGGGTCACCAGTATCTACATTCACGTCTATAACCATTTTAAACCGCAGCGTGAGGGGTAAGGCCTACATGCCATCGTAGCGCCGGGGATTTATGCGAATGTGCATTAATTCCAAACTTCTACTCCCATATTAGGGAAATTATTAGCAAACGGGACTGAGGAAACCATAAAATATTCACCACGCCATCAAACTGAATCAAGCGTGAATAAAGCATAGAAAATGGCCTAATTTTTTAACAAAAAAATGGCATGGAAAAAGTCCCGTCCACATGAACTATCTTAATTTAGCCTGGAGGTGCAACTCAAATCCGCGACCTTAACATCAAAGTGAGAATAGGAAAGTAGAGATTTTAATGTACACCGATACTTCAACACCCAATAATTCCCAGCATAGACGATCACCATCCAGCATATTTCGGACACAAAAACATTGGCACAAAACATGACAGGAAACCCCATAAATAGGATCACAAAATAATATTTGCCACCAAGGCAAATTTGTCGCAACGGCTTAGCGAATGGAGAACTCCGCCGACGACCGGATGTTCCCAGTTAAAATTCAGCTGACGTCTCTCGAGTACTGAAAAGGTCCAAGGGAAACTATAAGGTACGTGGCACAGGGAAAAAAGCCCCCACCGACCTTCCGCCCCGAATCCGAGATTACACGTGTCGCACCGAATGGTTCGACGTGAGATCTAACGTCTCAACAGAAAAAACCAACCATATAGAGTTTATGAACACGTGAAGGATTATTGGAACCTCGGAGCGAGGGCGTATGTGAAGGGAAACTTGCCCTTTTTTTATTAAAATCTCCAACTGCCGCCGTCAAATCTCTCCACCCACCTAGAATTATCTGAACCATATCCTGAGGAAAAGCACCAGGGTGACCCCGAATCGCTGCAGTAAGGGTCCTAGGATCGAAGAAAAGAGCCTACGGCAAACAGGGGTAGCGAGAGAGGGTGGATAGGCGGACGAAGGGAGGAGTGACTATCAAAATAGTCGTGTAGAGCTCTCCTCAGCAAGGACGCCCTGACCGACATACACGAGGGAAATTGCAGCCCGTTTTCTGTTGCTGATGACGACTATCACGCAGAGCCCGAGGTGACCACGGAGTTAGCGAAAAGCACCACTCTCTCGAAGGAGAGGCGCTTCCAATCGTTATTTTCCCATCCCTAAGGCGACCAAAGTAATTAATATGGCGGGTGGCTAAGCTTGTTTATGAACACAAGATCGTGAATAGCAGTACCTTCTCTAAACAACTCAATGCATGGCCAAGGAGTAGATGTTCCCATAGTGAAATAAACAATATTCATCTTTCAAAATTTTATTTAAATCTATGTCTGAAATGGCCCGAATACAAAAAATACCTGTGCATCTGCATAGTGCCCTCCAAGCCGCGCGAGGGAGTGTGGCAGGGGGAGTAATGTAAACCCATTTACAGCACCAACCAAAACCTGCGATAATAGATATGACTGATGAGGTGGTTTACTCACTGACTTCTCACCGCCGAGTGGTCGGGCTTGATTCCGAACTGGTGAAATTTCGTCATCAATATTTCGATCCTCAATTTGGTGACGTTCTGAGAATACATGAACGGCAGCATACCATCCGATGTGTAGCTTAAATCCCTTGGAACCTTTCGTTTCGGCATTACTACGCAGTATTTTTATCCACCCTTGCTCTGTTACTGAGAATCTACCAAATATAATTTACTCGCCTGGCTAAACATGATAGTAGCATTTATATTATTGCTTGAGAAAACACTTGCAAACATCGATATGAACATTCAGAAAATGAAGGAGATGAATAGAAATTAAAACATATAACATTGATGAGAAACTGGCAAAAGGCATGCATTCGAAACAGCAGAAAAATATGTACATACATATAAGTAATTCTCAAGGCATATGGATAAAATTTTCATCTCGAACATCGAAAAGGTTAAATAATACTAACCAAAATAAATTTATCTTTCCCAAAGCAGATCTCACTTCCAATAATGGAATAGAAACACATAAAAGATAGGTAAGCAAATATAAGCGATATTTAACGCCAAGGCAATTGTGGTGAGCGTGGCTGAAAAACGTGGTCGCGAAAAAGGTACGCTGCACGAAGGGAGTGATAACGGCACAATTAGGAGATCGAGGAAGGGGAGAGAGAGAGAGAGAGAGGAGGAAGAGGCGGTCGAGAAGACACACAATCCGTTCGAAGATGAAAGGTCATTCATTCCGCATGTAACAGCACAATTCCCGCGTTCCTCTCCCCTTCTCCTCGACCGACAACTTCGTCCAACTCGCCTCTCGCTCTCTCGTTTTCCCCGATGTAATGGAGAAAGGCATGTACGCGAGGTGACGGGGAAGGACTTCAGACTCGAGAAGAAAGAGAGCGAGAGCCAGGTGATACCAGCGCGGGACGGGATAATGCCAAGCCACGACCAATGAAAGGCACGGACCAATCTAGTCCCGGAGGTTTGAAGTTGGAAATGACGGTCTTTAAAAAATACGAATATATCACCAAGAACGTACCGCATAATGGGGAAAAGACGATTAATGCCTTTCCATTCCGAAAGCAACCTTTTCGTTCGCGGTACTTCACGCGCTTTTGTCTTCTTTTTATTGCTTACCTCGCCCCGGAGGTTTCCATGGCGATGTGTACTGGCAACCACACAAACAACTGGAGCGCATCGATATTCGTCTCTCCTCGCTTCCCCTTCGCTTCCGCCGGGAAAAATAGAACTCGACCGCGGTTGGATTGGATCACACAAGGACAGTATCTCATCGAAAGGGCTGGAGAAAGAATAAGCGGTGGTTCAAATGCCCATTGAATGCAGGAGACTTGAATCGCTGTGACAGGGCAATTAACTGCCATGAGCTATCTGGATATATCGAATGGAACCTCCCATAGAATGAAGCAGGTAGAAAATTAAACATGTGACTAAATCCTCCAAAATAATGGCGTTTACGCCCATTTTGAGTCTCAAAATGAAAGACTCAAAAGTCAGTTCACAGCGCGAACACATACGGACGAAATTAATGCATGCAAATGATAGGACCCGCTTTAACGAGCGAGAAGGATTAGAACTTCGCTACTAGTTCTTTCCCAGTTTTTGATCATCCCAGAATTTTATTTTTTAACAACGATATGTTTTCAGTAAACTTAAAATATATTTATACTACGAGTGATACATATTTTTCCTTTTATAAATACTCTTCGCGATTTTTTAGAAAAAATATTATGCTTAAACATACATTTTATATACTCATATGAAATTTTGGTCCCAAGCGGAATATGTAAGTATGTTTTTCGTCGAAATCGCTTTGACATCTACTTGTGAATGCCTTTTGAAACACTGGCGCATCCCATGATCTTAAAATGAAGCTCCGGATCACTCGAGCAAACGGCAAGGCGATCGCAAAAATCTGAAAAAATCGATTCCTAAGAATCTTGCCTACATGAAAATTTACGGGCTCCTTGGAACAAAATTGGCCGTCGTACGCCTGGATTGGAGAATAAACACTGATAAACTGCCTGAAACCTATAAAAAAAGTGTACTATTCCATATCTCTAAAACAATGCATAATGATGATTGGGAGACATCCAATTATCCGTGGGGCGATAAATCAGTCTGGAAACGATGGAGCTTGGAGCTAGCGAAGCGAATTTACTGGAGCTGATAAAATGTCTGAAGGAGGGGTGGAGTGAGGAGTGACTGAGAAAGGGTTAAGGTCGGGGCGATGGAAGAAGGTAGACGTGGCAGCAAAAGGCATGGGAATATTAAGAGAGGAATTTTCTCTTCCGAAGTCTTCAAATTTGAAGAAGTGCCTTAAAAAACGACGATTCCATTACAATTCCCATCAGAGAACCATATTCATATCTTTTTCAACACTTTAACAGATTTAAGATCCGCCTAATGTTCCACCCGCAGGCATCAAAGCTCTCTCTTTATCCCATAGAATATAATTCCCTCATTCGATGATTCAACTATCGCGTTCACTCAACATTAAGAGTTAGAGTCAATAAAGAGCAAACGGCCCAACAAACCGAGTGACCTAACGGACGCGAATTAGAGGAAAGAGATTGACAAAACCACCTGAATATTTCTTATGCGAAAAAATTGACAATGCAATAATCATTCAACAGAACTGGGACTCGAACCCGGATCCCGCGATTTCCGACCGAGAGCTTTAACCAGTTAAGCTAACCCAGTCCAGCTAAACTGGCTAAAACACTCGACCGGAAATCGAGAGATCCAAGTTCGAGCCCCGGTTCAGGCGAATGATTTTTGCATTGTGATTTTTTTCGCAAATGCCTGTGCAACAGCGGGTGATCCGCTAAAAGTTAAGTGTTAGAGAATTTGAAAATTTTTTGTTTCCTCAACAAAGGCAATAAAAACGAGGGTTAGCATAGGTGAACGTAAACAGAGCAGGGTTACGACAATGCTCAACTACAAATAATATGTGTAAAACAATGAGGGTGATGATGAAAGAAGCTAAGAACTCAACGTGTCATGACCTTTTAAATTCGTTATTTAATTACATAAGAGTTGTCAATAATGAGAAAGAAGATGGCCTTGCCAGGGAGGAATGAATGAAATAGTACAACCGAGGGACGCTTGCAATTATTAAAGAGCAGAACAATTAATGTGGAAGAACATGAAGAGCGACTACGAAGTAACCCAGAGAGAATGCGCAGTTGCTATTTGTAGCCAATTTAAAAAACTAGGGGGATTCGCGCTCCTATGGCATACATACAACGTTTTTACATACGTAAAACTAGAGACGAGCGAAATGGCAACATATATATTATTAAATATAATTAGATTCCTTCGATCCGAAAGACATGAATATTTTGAAGAAATCATAGGACGAGGACGGGTATATAACGACAATAAAGTGTAACACGTTATGTTCTGCCTTTATCATTCTTTTGTATACAATGGTGGCTGGCGTAACCTTGTGGAACTCCTTCATGATGCGTAGGAAAGAAAAT
>LYUA01000039.1:877472-896208 GCA_002093875.1 Calopteryx splendens | reverse complement strand
TTCTTCCTTGGCTCTACAGCCCGGTGTGGGCTTTGGCCTCCCTCAAGATGCAAGGTTTATGGGACTTATGCTTATGTCAAATCAAGAAATTACCGGGATAAAGAAATTACACTTTGCAAATATTCCACCACTTTATTTAAGCCAACATGTTTCACTACACCGTAGCATCTTCAGGACTGAAGTAAATGATGTTGATTCAAATAAAGTGGTGGAATATTTGCAAAGTGTAATTTCTTTATCCTGAAATGGAATTCCTAAAAGTATCAGCCTCCAACATCTCTTCCTTCACTTCATCAAGTAATCACCCTTAACAATATGGATTTTCACGAGCTTTGTGGTACAAAGTTATTCGAAGCCATTCCATATCATGCCATTGTGTAAGAAGATATTTTATATAAGATTTACAGAAATCCATTTGTTCGGATACTGACCGCAACGGAACGGAAGTTTTGCATATGCATAACTCACGATTAGTAAGAGCTAGAAAACTGAACAAACGCGGATTTCGTGGAGAAATGTTTACTTATTTGCTCTACCTATCAATGGTAGTCAACCCGAAGATTCGATGTGAGGATAAAGCTCACCCTGATAAAGCTCACCACTTTAGGGGCGCGAAACGTTGAGGGTTGAGAGCCAGACCCTTTCCACGTGCCAACTGCAGTTCCACACGAAGTCCTGTCGTCATAAAATCGCACTACTCGGATTTTCATACGGGGTTCGGATTTGTATCCACCTTCTAGCCAGTAGCCGAATGGTTTACCCACTGGGCTACTCCACCCCCCGGTAATATAATTTCAAATGGAATTATGAGCGTGGTTAAATATTTTTTAACACAAATTGGGTGTAAGAGACGTGCATTTTTTTAGTTACATTTTACAGTGAATGTATAATTTGTGATGTATGAATTATCTTTAAATTAAAAAAAAATTAAACCGTCTTTACACTAAATATATACCATTAACAGTTACGATGAAATCATATTGCAAACATGAAATGTTTATTACGGGGACTTCAGAAGGGAAAGGGAAAGAAATGGATAGAAGACATTTTCCTGACAGGAGCGCTCGTCAATGCATGTCCAACAGCTGGGTGAAAATTAATACCATGGGATTGCCGGCCAAATATGAATTTATGAAAAATGAGTATAAGTTTTTTAGAGGGATGACAGCCACGTAAGTGTTGGGCGCTGATAACTCCTGAAAGTTTGCTTTGACTATGCTAGAGGAGTTATACGGTTTTGATTGTGTACCTTGCAACCCTGGGTATTGCATTTTAACTAACAATTAAAATACCTCGTATCCAGGTGTTTTATTATTGGGCACATTCTGAGGAACAATGACCTGGTGAGGACAGTTTTTGACTAAAACGTAATTGACAAGAATTATAGAGGGAAACCCCGGATCAGTTATAAGAAGCAAATATATTATAGATTTCAAAATTAAAAAAACACTAATACGAAGAGGTTAGTTGATAGGAAAAATGAATGGAGAGTTGCACAAAATCAATCTTACGACTGATGACCGATGACAATGATGTGGACTAAATCTTCAACTAGTAGATCGAAACCAGAAATAACACTGGTGCGGAGCCGGGTCCGACCACTAGAATTAAATATAGATTATTGTAAAATAAACTGAAATAACTAGAAATAGAACTAAATCCTTTACTTGGAATCCCAAGTGGCCGCGGCGAAACGTCCCATTCCCTTCACGTGGGTTCTATTGGGTATTTTATAAGTGGGTTTCTAAAATAAACCTGGATGAAAAGTATTGGGTTAAATTACAAAAACCATGGTTTGAAGACGCTATGGTTGGAGACTTCTAAAAACGGTAAAGAATCACATTCTACGCGATATGAATTAATCAAAAACGATCATGCTCAATTTAATATTGTGAGACTGTACTGACAACAGAAATCATTTCAAACAAGCCGCTTCAATGACTTAGAAAACCGAAATGGGTTGCGTTTTCATCTTGAGCCAGGGTGAGCGACTGGGGTTTAATGATAACTTACGATGAGATTCTTCTGATTTATGGAATTGGCAATATTTGAATAATACTATATATGCAACAGCTAGTCGTACATTCAACCTACAAGAATGTGAATCAAAAAGGTGATTATTTGACTACTACGGCAGTCTTGGAGGTTTATATAGCAACATGAAAACAATTTATTTACAAGATGCCTCAGTGAATAGAAGATGAATGCGAAAAAAATCAAGATGGGGAAGCGTGCCAAAAGTACAAAGATAGCTCAGAAGAACTCATAGCCAAAGATGCAACACATGAGAAGTTCTACGACAAGAACTCCTAGCACAATTTGCGTACATGAAGCTTGGAGAATTCCTATTATGCTTCGAGTTTACTTTTGTTTCGAGATGGACACGTTTTCCGTTATCTTCGGCCAGGTGATGGCAAGTTGCGGGACTTGGGTTTTAAACCGTTTGGAGCGGCATGACAGGGGCCTTGGGAGACGCAAGCGAGTTACTTCTGAATGCGTGACCAGGGGATATGCGTCACTCCTCTCTCCACCAAAGAATTCCATTCCGTCGTGAGAAAAAAAAGGAGCTACGTCGAGCAGCGTCACACGAAGTCATCTGAGGATTTACTTCGTATGATTAATACGAAAGTCGGATAACGTATTTTAAGGATATTGACTAGCATAGTCGATCAACAGAAGACCACGCCGAAGGCCACTTTTGGCAAGGGTCTGTTACCAAGTCGAAAATTTTCAACGATGTCTCTGCATAAAGGCAGGTAATAGGGTTTTACATAGAAATCCAAATTAAGTGCATGCATAAATTATATAAAACCATAGCAAGTGGAATAGTTAAGAATGGGGGAGGCATCAGAAAAGCCAGAACACGAGCCTATAAGGTTGATAACTTACATCTCCCCTCTTTTGTTCTAATTTTCATCACGCTACGGTGGAGTAATTAGTCCTCCCGATCCACCAGTCTTCAATGGGGTGAATTTATTTCCTTCGCCACCGGTGTTTTCTCGGACACATGAAAATCATTCAGCTTGGTTTAGCTGGAAATGAACATGAGAATCGCCAAGGATTGAGTTGGGACCACATGGAAGAACATTACACCCACCTGGCTATCATTCTGTCCCCCTTATCAAAAAATATTTTTTTTAACTTTACACTATTTTTTCCGTTTCTTTATCCGTATTTTTCATTTCTATCTATACGGCTGCGTCTTGACACTTCACGTCGATATCCTTCAGGTATTAACATTAACGTAGGGGGGCATAGACTAGAACAGGTAGAACAGTTTACCTATTTAGGAAGTGCCTTAGACGAAGGTGGGTAAAATGGTAAGGACTTTGGAAGAAGAATTTTGTTAAGTAAAGAAGCTTATATGGAGAGGAGGAAGTTGATGACGAGTACGTTGAGTAAAGAGATAAAACCTTGATATTAGCTGCTGTAATGTACGGAGCGGAAACTTGGTATTCGAGAAAAGAAGGTAGCCGTAAATCGGAGGCTTTCGAGATGAAGGTGTGAGGAGAATGGAAAAAGTGAAATACACAAAGAAGCAAACAAACGAGGAAATTCTAAGCTTGGTAAGAGCAGAGAGAAATTTGTTGGAGAAATTCAAAGGCGGCAGGGTGCTGGGTGCATAGAGTGGCAATGGATTATTGAAGACTCTGGTGGAGGGGAGAATGTAGCATAAGCTAGTTAGAGGGATGAAAAGATTAAGCATGTTGGACGGAATGAAAGTGGGCAGAAATTACGCGGAATTGAAGAATGGCCTGTTGACGTGTGGGGTAATTAGGTTAAGGTCAAGATAGCCATATAGAAATGGTGTCCATGAAAAAACCCACACTAACTAGACTATTATTTACTACTACTAGACAATTATAGACTACTATTAATTGATCATTGACCTAAAGATGTTCCTTCTAAAATTCAATGTTGCAATATAAAAGTACAGCACGATAGCACGGTAAAGAAATAATCTCTGCTTTTCAATGTTATTAAACACAATTAAGTAGATATTATGTTTTATATTTTTTAAAAGGCTTTCAATGTCATTTCCATATTCTCCATTATTCGAAGAGCTAATGAAGCTACTTCGTAATGCCAATTGCAGTGAAGATGACGCAAAGAACTAATGAAAAAACGTTATCAAATAAGTGATTTGCGTAGATGTGCACTGTTGAATGTCAGGGTTTATCGGAGTGTTCTCCTATTTGAAAAATATTCGAAACTGTAGCCAGTGAAAGCTCATTTTCCATCAATCAATCAAAAATAATAAACATAAATGTATACATCCTTATATTCTTATCGCAAGATTTGGTCAAGGATGGCGATAGACTTATCAAGCGGAGGAAGCAGCAAGTATGACGATTCAGTCTCCAAGTGAAGCCATACCCTACGAATTGAACTAACTAACCGAAGCTAACCGAATTGAAAAAGATCATTTTGCTAAGTGCAAACCATTAAAGGCTACGCTAAATCCGAAAAGATATATATTAGTATTTTTCTTCAACGTTTCTTTTTGACGATCAAGCGTTGAGGACTTATTCTCTGGCCCATTTGTCTCATCCCAATCCTTCTTCACTGATGCCTTCAGGTACCTGTAGGCTGATAGCATCAAAGTGAGCTCCTCATTTCGAGAGAGACTTCCTTTTACTCCACCCTATGATTTCTTTCTTTGCTTCGGGCTACTGCGCCTTATATACCACTGGATAGTCACACAAGGAAAACTTGAGGTTTTTATTGCCTTTGTCTCTACTATTTTCTAAAATGATAGAATAATTCCTGGAATTTTTTCTTATATAAGACTTCCGCCCTCTATCGCTGATTGCTATAAAAGTGGGGTCACGTTGAATTATATCTCATGATGCATTCAATCCAGGAATAATATTGCGGATAGAAAACAGAAAGAAGATATCTAGATCCTGTTCTCAATTGTTTCAATTAGTTACTATGCGGGGGAAGAGAAGTAATGGGACCTGGGGCTACTAACAAAACACAAGGCCCCTGAATACACGTGGTTTCTAGGGGGGCGGATATCTTCCGGCATAGGATATTATAACCGTATAAGAGGCTTGGGGGACGAAATTCTTGCTAAAATTCCTAAGGGCCTAGAACCACAAATTTTTCTTAAATATACTTTTCCCGGTATTAAGAGACCATCACTGGTACCAGCTGCCTTCGTCACGGCTCAAAGTATTTTTTTCCAACTGTTTCTTTTTGAATGCGACAACTCCATTGATATATTTCTTACAAATTATGAGATTTGCGGACCTAAATGTACGTCTCTTTGGTCGGCATTCGTCCTTCAAGGCGCATGCTCAATCCTCTAAACGGGCACTTGCATGCCAAAGGTCCTTGATCGGTAAATCCATCTTTTTTCGTGGTTTGAGTAAAAAAATAATCATTTCAGGTGGTTTGTTGTCAAGAATTGTAGGTCTTGACGTCCATGGCATGGTTCCATACTCACCGTTTGATTAACCGCTACTACAGTTTGATTAACCGCTAAACTAACTAAAAGTTACTCTGATCATCTTTGTACAGTTGGATTATTTTACATTTCAGTGATACTCGGAAAAGTTGGTAGAACCCGGCAGTAAATATTGATTGATAACAATTTATTCTAGGAGAAGGAGACTTGGAAGGATGAAAGAAAAATTTCAATAATTTGAATAGTGCACTGTATATAATTAAGAGAGTAGGCGACCTGACAGTGGGGAACGGGAAATACTTTTTCACAGGGATGTCAAAATAATTCCAGTTTAGATGCACGGAAGAGTATATTTATGTAAGTTCCTTCTCGTAACATGGTCATCGTCCCTTGAAAAGTACTTAAATCTGAAATTATCTATATTTTTATTTATTATCTGGAGATAAAAATAAATAAACATCCTACATAACAGGGGACAGCAAAAACGTGCAGGAATGAGGTGAGGCATTGAGACGGGAAAGTGATTCGGTTCAATAGTTTGTTAAAGACCTGTCAGAACAATGAGAGCAAAATTGTGGTTTTGAAATAAAACTACTGCCCCAGTCGCAATGAGCAAATCACGACCAATTGGACCTTTCCTGAGGTGTGCTTCGAACCTTGAACACGTTGAGTTAAACAGCTGGCTGGTCGACCGACATTGGCAGCGAAAATTCACCGTCTTCTATCGGCCACGAAACTCCAAAAATCGAAATCCCCGACTGTTTTCACTTCCTGCCCAGCCACTTCCCAGAAGATTGAAGATTGGAAAGTGGAATTAATGAATTTTCTCACCAATCGTTCCGAAGAGCATCCGCCGCTCCCTATTTTGGCACCTGGGGTCTCAATGTGGTCACAGCGGTATTATTACGTGACCGCTTTGCCTGAATTTCCCCGAACAACGCGACCGTAGACACTTTCTTCTTCTCGAGTATTTTTGAGATCATGGGGGAAAGGAAAAATTAAAATAACTCCAACGCATCTGAAGCAGTTGTCACGACAGTGGTTCGTATGGGCTACCGCATGGCAGCGGAACGACCGAAAAAAGGTGGAAATCACTTCTCCCGTGACTTGAACTACCCTCTATACTTCATATATCCTTTTCCGGAACCTTGAAATGCCCACTCTGAGTCATTTGGTATTTTCACAATTTCTTTCCTTCGACCAACGTGTCTATTGGTTACGGTTTGTCAGTCTGTCTGCAAGTATGCTTGAATGAAATATCGGGTGTCTAAAGAGACAAAAAAGAGGACTAAAATTTGGCTTGAGGTTGAAAATAACAGTTGAGCCTCTGAAATGTTGTGCAGGGATTTTTGCAAACTTGGAATCCTGAGATTACAAGCAAAGCAATGCTATTGGAAAACGTCATTTAGCGACCCCACATTCTGACGAACCTATCATTCGTAAAACTAAAATGAGGGTCATATATATATTTCACATTTCGTGAATGTGAAATATATATATATGCACCATACAAAAAATTCAAAGAACAAAATGAGCTATAAATATTAATAAATTGATATCATTTAAATTTACGCGTTATATGGTGAGGGGTAAACTAATGCACCTCAAATTATTTATTTTTTTGTTGTGTTTGTAAACACTCAATTTTACTAATTTATATTGTGTAAATGAAATCAGGGGCACGTATATTAAATTTAATAATTTTTGAATTCTTTTAACAAAACGCTTGGAACGTATATTCTCAGGTACAGTTTGTGAAAAAGGTAAGAAGAATCATAAATACAATACTGGAACTGTTCTCAGGAAAAGCAAATTAAATAAAACTTGTAATTTTCCGCTTTTAAATTTTCACCTCTACAAGTTTCAGCCTCGACACGTTTCTACACTAAGCGCCATATTCAGATACATACTCATCTTTCAGTGTGCACCTGCGTATAGCACTAAGTGTAAAAACGCGTCGTTATTAGACAGAATATTTTAAAGTGAAAAATTACAAGTTTTATTTAATTTTCTTTAAAAAAAATGAAACATTTTTACAGCGCCTAGCATGACACTGCTGATCTCATTTGTAAAATATCTTCTTTTCTGGAATAAGATGGCAGCTTAATTTTATTCATTTAGAATTTCAATTCGCACCTTCAATGCATAAAAAATACCTATCCACATATTTATTCCATTCTAAACTATTCTTTTTTGTTAACGTTTGGGAATTCTCTTTTTTCAATAGATCATACGGCATCTCTGACTTCGATTAACCCAACAAGCTTTCTCTTGCCATGGGATTTCTCAGATAGCGGTGATCCTGCTTCCAAAGCAGCAAAACAACCACTTTTTCCTATTTTCTGGTTACCCTTTTATATGCCTGCGCTGCCTTCCCCAGAAGAAAATAAAATTGATCTTGCTTTTCTATATTTAGTGCTTACATTTTATATTAACTTGAAAAAAAAATTTCGAATAATCATTGCAATGGAGTTTCTGTACGATTTCATTTTTCTTCGAATTAATTCCACAGTATGGTTTTACAGAAAAAGGAGACCGAGGTGCAACGTGGAGAGAGTGTGGGTCGTAAGGTTTGGGCTATTTAAGGGGGGCACCTCTCAAAGCTTAGAGTTTCTTCCGTTAACGCCTCGATTTTTTACTGACTTTCTTTTGACTTATAACATACCCCAGGGATAACTTCCGGAATCAATTAAATTCCATCAGAGCTAACGAGAATGGACTAATGTGATGCAATGCAACTGAAGAAGAGTCGGTAAAAAAAAGCAATGGGCTTGGAAAAGAATTGAGAGAAAAGTTGCTGCGTACCAATTTCTGGATATTTATTTAGTTAAGTGTTATGACAAAAATCATGCATAAAAAGCTAATTAATTGTGTATTTCATTACCTTCAGGTAAAGAGTAAATGATTTACATTGTTAAGACATATAAGGCACCTAAACATACAGATAAGCCTGGTCTACCGTCGTTAAGACAAAATTGCCTCCAAAAGTCCTTAGTAAAAGTAAAGATGAATTAATTTGGTCTTCCAAAACTGAAGTACTTTTAATGCTTATGAAAGGAGAAATTAAAGCAGTTTTCCATTTAAAAGTATTTATTGAAAGTTTCGATGTTTCTGTATCATTATCTGTAAGTTTTTTTTTGATAGTCCGGATTATATGCTCAAGGGAGGGTAGGAGGAGAGGGGAGATGTAGAAACCCGGACACCAGTCACATAAAACCTTTTTAAGTAGAAAACCGCAATAACTCTTCCTTTCATTAACAATCAGTGACTTCGCATCCTGGAACGTTTCATTAATGTTTTAATGGTATTTCGAACAAGAAAATCGTAAATGCTACAACAGTGATCAGCATGCATTTTTTTCAAAAACATTATGTTTTAACAGTTAATCCATGTTGTGTACATTCAGAGAAAGCGAGCAGATACTTAACAGAGCCCTAGTCTCCATGGCCCACGTGTGATTTCCGACAAGAAAAATATATTCAAATAACAAATCCTTTAAAAAATATGCAAACGCAACCATGAAAAACGGGTATTATGACATGCTTATGTGATTCAAGGCGACGCCTTCATTCTTTACATAACGGTAATATTAACTCCCTCCAAGGTCGAAACGCTTTGGACGGTTTCAAAGGTTTCGAATGGCCCCTAACAGCTACTAAATTTCGCGTGAACTTCCTCTTGTGTTCGCCCCGCATTATTTGCTTCGTGTGCCGTGAATTCTCAGTCCGCATTACTCGAGATGTTCACTTTGGTTTTCACGACACGACTCTGATCTTGAAATATAAATCCCCTGATTAAATGCTTTGGATATCATGATTACCTAAAGTTGTAAATTGATATTGAATCAATGAAATATTTTACTAAATTAATAGAAATACTGTTAGGCCGCTAGGCTAAAAATGCTAGACTGAATAAATAATAAAGCACGAGGAAGAGGTAATGTGAAAAACGTGAGGAAGATGGGAAGACGACAAGATGGAAGCCGAATAATCAAAGTGTGCTATTTGGTCGTTGTGGAATGCGGTCAAAATCAGGAAGATTGGAGGGCCACAAATGTAAATGTGTGTGCAAATGCTAAGTTGTATTAAATAAAAATATGAACAAGTAAAATTTCTTCATTCTTCGTAAAAAAAATGTTTTGGGTGACTTTACCACCACGGTGAACTCTGTCCCACCTCACCGACGGAACCAACTCTTTGGTGCCTCTGAGATTAATTAATTAAAGTTTTATCGGCCTTATTTCTCAATTTTGAACCCAAGTCAGAGGAATGGCAGCAACTTCACTCTTCTTGTTTTTCGTTTCCAATCAACTGAAAACATACAGTAATTTAAGCCCACTTAAGGCCCATGCATTTCGGCATTTTTTGAATTAACTGCAATGAGTGCTCTACCACGTTTGCTTGAATAGAAAAAAGCCAAAGCTATGAAAAAATCTTTCAGCAAAGCGTATTAACTCTTGTTAAAAGTGCAAGTTATGCTCCTAATTAGTTTTAATAGTCGCGTCAGACCAGCTCAGAAAAGGAAACTTCCTCGTTCGTGCGGGAAGCCTTACTCGCATACCGCCTTTAAAAAAAAGAATCTCGTAGGCATGAGCTTATTGGTAGTGGACGATGTACAGTCCCCATCTTCTTAGAAAGAAGAAACTGGTTGTAGTGATTTGAAAAAAAAGGTTCAACGCCCGTAATGTAATCTCACTGGTCGACAAAACCGCGCAGACCGTATTTCTTTTGTTATCGTCTCGAATCAGTTAACAAACGTCGCCTCCCCGTCCCGATCACCTCAGCGGCACTGCTCGAGCAACACAACGGATTCTGCTGGAGAAGACGCCTCGCGAGGATTTACCGTTTGATCTCAATGAAGCGAGCGTTTGATGTTTCCCCATTTCTGAGATAGTCGTCCCGCCCGCACTTTTTACCGCTTCTATCCGCGTCTGCAATTCCCCTTCGCCGCCTCCCGATTCCGGGAGTACTTTAGGTACGGACAAGTGCACGGGAATGAGCTACACACCCCTTCCATACCCCATGGGCATGCGATCTTTGCTCCATAGCACGTGCTCTGAGTTCTCCACGGTGGAAGCGAAAGCGGCGGAGAGAGGCGGGAGGGAGTTCCACGAAAACTACGGCCCGCTGTCTTCTTAAGGGTGTACGGAAGCCCCGTAAACCTACCACTGGAGACAGATCTTCGGGAGCTAGTTTCCCTCAGGGATCAAATCTCGAAAGAAGGATAATTTGAAGAGGCCAAAAAGGATACTTCAACTCACATGGGAAAACCGGAGAAGGAAAGACGCCCTATATTCCGATGGGTCTATACCTAAATACAAGGTGCTTTCAAAGATTTAGTACCGTTTTTGCATAAAAAACTTTACGTACGCTATTTTTTTTCAATTTATTCATACATAAAATATCATGTTCTAAAATATTTTTCAAAATAATGTCCTCTGTTTTTGAAGCACTCGTCGCATGTTTTGATTCTTTGTAATGTTTAAATAAATATCAGATTTCGCCGACCGTGAAATATGGTCTGTTATCAGATTTCTGAATGCAAAAAAAGCCCGAACCCACTGAAATTCATTGGCAGATTTTGTAGATTTCTGGTGAGAGTGCAATAAGTGATGGAATGATTAGGAAATGTGTGAGACGGTTCAACGAAGGCCGAAAGAATGCGTATGATGAACCAAGGAGTATGCGGCCTTCTGTTATCAATGAATATTTGGTCAGGAAAATTGATGAGAAAATTCGTGAGAATTGGAGTTCCTCGAGTTCCTTACCATGCGATGAATTTCCCGAAATTTCAAGATGGCTCGTCATCATTCAAGAGGGAGTGTTTGTCATCATTGGCGGCGCCGTTCTTTAAAGAGGGAATGAAAAACTGATCTCCAGATACGACAAGTGCCTCATCAACGGCGGTAGTTATGTCATGAAATAGTGTACGGTATGCCCTGTTATTTAAAAACACATTTTTTTTAATATCATGTGTGAAGTTTTTTTAAACAAAAACGGTGTACGCTTTTTGAACGCATCTCGTAATATAGGTATGTACATCATGTACCTGCGTACCTATTCGATATGTTTCTCATGAGTCATGTAAATCTAAACCTATTGTTTCTAAACACCTACTTCAGAACGAAAACCTGTAAAATACGATATTTGAAGAAAGAAAAAGTATCCGGAATATCATCTAGCAATAAAATGACCGGAATAAAATCCGGGATCACTAGTTTTGGATGGAAATTGTCTACTCAATCAATACGAAGCAACCGAATGTGAATATCCAGAAAAATTCACATTGGTCCGATTCGTTAAAACTACGTTTTACCTAATCCATGCGATAGCAAATTGAGAAAGGGGCAGAAAACTCCTGATCATTTTTTGTTCATTCCACTATTCTGAAAAACATCCATTAATATTTAATCCATTCCATTCTACCATAGGCAGAAGGCTCTTTGAGGGATTCATTTCGAGTGATTTTCTTGCAAGAGTACCATTGCAGAGTTAATTTACAAGGAAGATTGAAACTCCCACTTTAAATTTCTTGAAAAAATCCCTACAGGTAAAATACACCTTTACCTTTCTGAAAAAACATTTTCTGTGATATTTTATTGGGACGCCGAAACCCAGTAGCGCCATGCATAGAAAGCCCAGCCACATTGATTACTTCAAACGACCAGATTTATCGTGGTAGGTAGAGATGAGACGCCGATGCATTTCTACTTAAATGAAGAGTTAACTATAAGGGTCTTTCCCCAACAAACTAAGAGAGAATAAACAAAACAACTTTTATATAATTATGATCAATGAGACAGGTGGTGCTGGAAAAAGGTTATTATTATAACAGAATAATTGGATTCCTTAGTTAAAATTCGCGATTTCAAAACACGAGCCCTATTTTGGTTAACTTGGAAGTTTCAAAAAAATATGATGGTCGTTTTCTAACAATAACATAAATCTTGCAGTAACGCAAACTAAAGATCGAAATATAGTACGATAACTCGAAAATTCCACGTCATTCCGCGGCAAAGGAATGGTAATAAGTGAGTACGTGAAGTCTTCGTACATACTGCTTAATATAACCTGGTAAACACTTCTAGGAATGCTAGCAGCAGTCCGCCATTTTATCCTTTAGTCAGCAAGTCTCTCATTTCCCTCACAGTCCCTTGTGTTATTGTTCTGTCGTCTTTCATCCTTCATTCCTCTTGGCTCACCCTTAGACTCCCGTTTTTAATCCCTTAAATACTCCTTTCCATTGCCTTCTTTAGTACACTATTGCGCCTTCCCATGCCCCAAGCGTTAGCTTTCCTCTTTTCTGTCAGTGTTATTCATAGACTTTTTTCTTCATCCTCTATTCGAGGTACTCTTTCTTTAGTGACTCGGTCTATCCATTTTAATTTCACCATCTACTCTAATTCAAGTATCCTTCAATCTACCATTTCTATATTTCCTATGCGAGTGGAAATGTTACTATGAGAATCGTTTTCATTTAGCGATCGTTATGAAATAAATGAAAGATTCGTATCCACTAAGGAGACTCTTCTTCGCGCTCCATGAGTCTGATTATGATTAACCGGAAAGCCACAGCCGGCTGGGGGAGTGTTTGCTGTCCAGATCCAGGTCACGAATTCCTGTGGCAACAAACTTACCTGGGACTCTTTTTTCTGGAAATCAGTTGAGAGTTATGTCGAAAACACTTCAATGACAGTAGTTATAGTCTTTTGTTCCGGATTATCGACTAAATGAAATCATCTCGCAATGAAAATTCGAGTATTAAATACCATAAGCACCCGGCATATTCCCGGCTCTTTTCGGGTAGACGGCAACAGCGTGCCCACCGCTTTAACCGGAACGCCATTCCAGCTACATCAATGAATTTCTCAAGAATCCTTATTCGCTGACCCGACTAATGTCACCCCTAGGTTTTTTGGATCGTTTTAAATGCATAACTAAAAGAACAATAACTATATTTTTTGTCTGTACCTGTTGCTTATCTATGACCGATTGATGTCAAAGTACGCAATTAATTCATCTAACGAACTCGGTTGGAAGCAGGATTAGAAAATAAGGAAACATTCACAATTTTCTGATGTAGTTACCAACTTGGGAATACAAACTCTTGTTGTTAAAACCGCAACGAGATAGTGAGTTCAATAATATCTTTTACCCCTCAGTTTTGCCTTAAATCTTTTGCATTTATAAATATGATATATTTGACATCTATCTAGGAGAATCTACGAGACTAATATTATCACTGAATGTTTTTAAGTCCTCACAGTCCTCCGCTTAAACTTTCATTTCAGTGGAAGGTGCCATTTTACGGATTTAAGAATGATATTTTTGCCCCTATAAAATTTATGGAAAATGAGATACGATGTTCTTCCTTGGTGGGAAATAGAACAGCGCGGAGAAACTTGAACGCTGTACACGGTTGGCCAGGTGGGATGTACGCTCGCCTCGAAATACAAATTTCTTGAACTAATATATTTGTGAATGTGATCTTGTCATGAACTGGTTTTTCCTTTGTTAAGTCCATCGTGCGACAAGACGTAGAGTCAGAGTAACTTAAAACTCCAATTACTAGTATTCCTTATCATAAATAGTAAATGTTACCTCATTCCCGGCCAATTTTATTCCTTGACTCATTAATGAATGGGTCAAGGGTAAAAATTTACTGCATAGGAATTAAAATGTGCTATATTAATTTTGAATTAAAAATGAATGGTATTTAGAAAACACTGATTGATTTTTTGTCTACGTTTGAAAACCATAATTTATCACTAATTTTAAAATTCAGCGGTATATAATGTATACAGATTAACATGTGAAGACATATTGTGCTTAATGTAAAGTTTTATTGGTTACGCCTTGTTATCAATCTGCATATCCGTCTTTGAAAAAAATTGAAACGTGGGTTTAAGTGGGATCCACTTGGAATACCATATCGACATTAATGGAATTAAAAAAGTTCTAGAATCTTAAGTGAAGTAATTCGAACTTCTAAATCTTATCATTCTGAGACCTCATTAAGGGCTACCGATATATTTATCATTTCCATGGCATTCGTGCATTTACACAAGCGGAGGATTAACCTTTCGATAATAATATATTTGGGGTACTACAACGAGACGCTGGAAGAAAAAAATATTTTAAATTATTTTTAGATTGCTTTAATGACCCAATAAAGGTTTAAATTGTACTATCTTATCTCTTTATAGGTTAATTGCATAACCTTTTGTTCAACTATATTTAAGTACGCACGTCGTATTTTCTGTGTGATGTGATTATACCTACTAGATTTTCCTTGATTTTAATTACAGCATAATTCGTATAGAAATGCCATTATGTCATTAGAAACTATCCCTATATCCAAAACTGTTCTTTTAATTTAATAATTTATATTCTCGTAGATATCTACTGTCCAACCTTTCTCAAGTATATAGATTAAATTCTCATCTCAACTTCCGCGGTCTGCGCTATTTAAAGGCAACTGCGGATACTCGGTGACATTAACTTGGAGATATTGCATGCGTAAATATATGTATATACATACATATATAATAATAAATATATATATATATATACATAGTTTTACGTAAATAAAATACATATACTGCGCATTAAGCTTTTCTTTCCTCTCTACCGCACCACTGATTTTGTGGGAAGAAAAACTACCACACTTGCGACATCCAATTTGCTTAAACTGTCAAATGATGTTCCGTCCACCCTCATTTCGCTAGTACTTATAACCTTTTTCGTATTGTTACAGTGATTTTCACAGTTTATTTTGTACAATGTGTTACCTAGGTCTTATATTTTTTCGTACAGGCCAAGAGAAAAATTCTTTCATGTGGCGTACATTATCCTTAATATTTGGCTTGGTGCAACACGGGCGCTGACTTTCTTGCTATTCGATATTTTTTCCAAACCCTAAAACTTAGCTCACAGCAAAATGAAGTATCATAAAATTTCAACTCAAAACCCTAGAGTGAATGGGAAATATCATTAACGATCTTAATCGAGTTTTCCTGTGCATTGATTGATATCCCGAGTTAATAATAGCTGGAGTGGCGAAGTTGAGCATACATTTTTCCTTTAAGGAATTTATAGCGTTAATCGCGTGGATTCTATTTCGCTGAAGTATCAATATGGGCAATTCAAGCAAAAAGGCATCACTGCCAAAAAAATATCCCACGCGTGAAACTGAAAAAATTATACCATTCTAAATGTACATAAATAATGTATTGCCGCAGTGGCCAGGCAATAAAAATAATTTGCCATGGAAGCCTTGCTTAGTCATAATAAGCCGGTAAAAAGTAGCTTTAACAATAAAATGATTAAATATAAGTGCCTATTTTATATTAAAGCTGTATAAGTATTAATATAAATTAGTTTTATAACTTCCTAATTTGGTTTTTATAATAACTTATAAAGTTGTATGATATCGCGAGAAAATTCTAAAAAACATATAGCTACTGGATGATGCTGCATAGGCACCCGTTGAATTGCTTTCAGACACATGGAATTAAGCGTATTCCTTTACATCTTTAAACAGAAAAATCTCACCATAATGGGTGTCAGATAGCTAATGATTCGAACTGGCCGTACAACATGTAAACCATACCGACTAAAGGCACAAATGCACGGTTTACACCAAGAGAATATTTTTTGGTTAGGCCACTTTTCAAAAGGGAAGAGAAAGGCAGAATAGTTAAAAAATCGATTCCAAAATCAATTATCCATGGTAGTGAAATATTATTATGTGTTCTAATAATTTTCAAGGTTATTGCTGAACAAAATTCTAGAGACCTGACCGCAAGGAAGGAGTGTATAGTGGGTAATGCACTTAAAAACGTAGAAAGCAGAATGTATTCCTTGGGCGTGAGGATCAAAAATTAAATATGCTCCCACCAACCAACAGAAACGAAAATCAACATCAGCGAGACATTGAACGCAGTTTTAACGCAAAAATATGAATGATTTCAAATGGGAAAAACGGAGCATTGGGAGGAATTCCGGGGTAACGTTTAAATTATGACCGCCATCCCAGCCAGTTACGTACATGCATTAAACGAAGACAGAATTCTGAATACTAAACGTTTTACGGTACAAACCATTAGCGTCAAAGCTCCCATTACCCTCCACCCCTCACGATGAGCTCTATTTCGTGATCGGGGCATAAATCCACGCGGAGAAAGAGGAACGGCGACTGTCAGCTGTTCACGGGGTGTTCGCGGGAGGGTCGTAGGGGGTGAAGGGGGGAGAGGGTAGTGGTCCTGGCGGGGAAAGGGAAGAGTAAGAGGGGTAAGGGGAGAGATGTGTGGGAGTGGGGAAGCGAAAGCTGAAGGCTCCGTACTACATACTATCTATCAATCCGTTTCACAATGAGGAAACCTGAACGACCTCAAGGGAGGAGGGAGCATCTGGATTTCGCGGGAACAGTTCGATTAGCGGTTTGTGTATCTTTTTCCACGGCCTGCGAAGGAAAACGAGGCAATTTCGAGAGGAGGTGAAGGGCTTTTACATAAAGAATAGAAGAGAGCCGATAGATGAATTATAGTCAAGACATTCCGACGGAGGATAATCTGCGGTGGGGACGAGGGAGGAGATTGATGTCTTCGCATTTTGAGATGCTTTGATAGCAACTTAGCGACGCTGATGGAGGGCCGAAGATGGACCATCAATCAGTGCCTGCATTTAGCTTCGGGATCTATTGCATGAGACAACGTGGAAGCTTACTGCCGTATGGCTCAATCTCAGAGAGCTTGGTTCAAGCCATTAACCTCAAATCTACGAGTAAATAATTTGCGCATTCTGCGTCTAAAATTCCAATATGCATTCATCGCACAAATAATGACAACATTTTGACGTGAATTGTACCAAAGTTGGCTTGCTGCAGCTCTATCCTCACAATTATACCATGCACTAACCTCCTCCCTTCTTCGAAAATTCATACAGGCACAAACTTCGTCTATTATCTCTTCCAGTAATTTCATGTTAGGTCTAGCCGTCCGCCTAGATCCATGATCCAGTTTTCCTATGATGGACTTCGACTTATGGAGATAAAAACGAATGTAAGTTGAACACAAACAAACAGTTGACATCTTTTACGACCTACAGAGATTTTAACTCCCAGCTGCTGGATTATGTGGAGGATCTGCTGTCAACAGAGGTAAACAGATCACCGGGAAAGTAAACCAGTCTTGATTAAAACAATTTCACAAGAATTTATTATACATCTAACACAACAACTTGAGGCTTAGGATGCCATAAAATTGGAAAGTGGGACCATAAAATGAAGTCCAAGCAAGGTGTTAATAAAATTTCTCATTAATAAATAAAAATAGCTTAATAAAGAAATGGCCATGAGCGATAACAAGCGTGTGAGGCCATCAGACACTGGATTATTTAACTCTGGCTTATTTATAAATTGAAATTTCCTTTTTACTATTTATTTTCGATTACTATTTCTATGATTGGAGGCTGCCTTCTTAATCTGCGAATGGTTTTGCATAGATCATGATTTTTACTCACATTACAATATCGTTGAAAGCACTTTACCTAATAGGTATTTGTTAAAAGCTAGACTGCTTCAAAAATTTCATCAGATAAAATAAAATGTTCTTTTATAAAAAAAGAAAAGCGAAAAAGTTGGCTTGAAGAATATGAGAAGCCTAGAAAAACCTAGACATCTAGAAAAAACCTGAAGGTGTAGTGCTCAAAGGACAGTTAAATAACCATCACTATCATTGTCAAATTAACTGTAATGGATAGCTAAATACTACACTATTTAATAGTAAAATAGTAATAAATAAGGCTTAATTAGTTATGCTTAACTTTTAAGTAAAACGTTTATGAAAGAAATATTGGTATTCTGCATCATTGGTATTAATTTCAGCTTTTAAATATTACTATTTTATAGTCATTGTAACTTGTAGTATATATTCCGTTCAAGTATCAACGTTTGATAGAAATGAACTCTACATTGATACCGCTGATTGTTCTACAGTGCATCTCTATTATACAAAGTATTTCATAATGTCTCCAGTAATAGTATTAATTTAATGCAATGATATGAAGGCAGCATAGGAACCTACAGCAAACAGGTCAAAGGATGGCGGAACGGGCCGAACCCCAGTCCCTCAGAGCGCATCGATTCCCTCTGTTTCACTACTCAGAAGATTTAATGTGATATAGGTATAAATTTAAGAAGATCAAATCACAGCTATTAACCCGAACGTTGGTTTGGTAGTAAGGTGGCCAGTTCCCTGCCCTGTACCACTTGGGATTTCCCAGGATGACCTGGTACCCGAAAAATGGTACATAGCTTGGGTGA
>LYUA01000039.1:797835-822737 GCA_002093875.1 Calopteryx splendens | reverse complement strand
CCTCAGCTTCACCCAAGCTGTGTACCATTTCTCGGGTACCAGGTCATCCTGGGTTATCACAGGCGGTACAGGGAAAGGATCTGGCCCCCTACCCTTATGTGTGAATTACACACGCCGCTGGGCTCGGTACTGGGTGAGGTCTAACTTCATCTACTAAAACCGACTTTCGAGTTAATTATTGTGATTTTATGTTCCCTCAAATTATACTGATAATTAATAACTTCAAGTTTCCAACTTTTCGGAGGTAATTTCAGTAATAATTTTAGCATCGTGTTCAATGGTCTTTAGTCTTATATTTCAGTGTTGAATGACAGACAATAAAATATCATGTATGTACATTCGCGCATTCTATTATTTTAATTTATTCTTCCTGTTTGAGGCTCTTAACATATAAGATTCAATGCCAGCAAGTACTTTCACATTCCTTATGGCCGTCCGTAATGACCCAACGGTAGAAGAAAGTTTTAGATATTTGCTACATACACATGTATTTAACCTCAGTCTAAATTAGTTATAGCGGCTATCTCCTGATCATTATAACCAAAGCCCATGGCCGCTAAAATCCTCGGAGGAGGAAGGAGGGAAATTACGAGCAAATAATCTTCCTTTTTCGGAGAGGACATCAAAATGGAGGGAGTCATTGGACCGTGGTTGCATGGGGAGTGTTCTGTTAATTTGAGGCGAAGGGGATAAAGGGAGGATGGGGCGGACGCGGGACGCCGCGTTCTGCGTGGGAGGACCGCATTCGAAAATAAATGCGGGAACAAAGGTGAAACCGTGGGGCCACTTGTGTCTGGGAGAAAGAGCGATTTCGATGTAGGACCCCCGGCGATGAAGCGAGAATCGGAGTTTAGAGCGTGAATAAAGGAACCATTCCTTTTGTGTTTAAATGTTGAGTCAGAGCAATAGTTGGGTCAGAACAACAAATCTTGCCGAAGAAACTTTCAAAAGATTTTTTTTCTAGACGGACAGCTAGGTTTGGGGTCCTGTACCCCATGGACTCTTTGTGGAATCTAAACAAGGGATTTAATGGCGGCTGGAATCTCAGTTTGTTCACTGAAAACTACATGTTCCAGCTTTTGACTCGGGACATCCAGAAGCAGTTGCCCGAGGCGAGTAATGACCACTGAGGCAAATGATTCTAGTTTACTAATAAGCTAAAACGGCTATTATAAAAATACTTTTCGACAAACTCTTCAATCTCAAATTCATATTTCACAACAGAAGACGACTAAAAACTGGCAGAAAAAAATAAGACATTTTGATAACTCAGTCAAAAGCATTAGCCTAATGCATAAATTACGCGCTAAAACCTAAATTACGAGCACAAGAGTATAGTACGTATGTACATGAAGAGATACGCTGAAGGAATGGAGGAAAAGTTATCACAGCGATTTTTCCATCCTTTATTATTTATTATGTTATTGGGCATTTTGTTGGCACTGAGCACAATACAAATAGACTAAATCTTAGGTTTAGTCTATTATTACCTTATTAGGTAATTATTACCTTTAGTCTATTATTACCTTAGTTAGGTAAGACAGATTTTATACAGGTAAAAATATGTTTATGTAAAGTTCATAATTATGAGTTTTTTACTTGAACTTACTGTATAATTCCGTTGCGCTCAAACCGTTTAGTTGATTACGTCTTCTCATGCTAATTTTCTTGATTTCTACTACCATGCTACTTTCTTCAACTGAAGTATATTCTGAACGAGAACGAAAACTCGGGAGAAAGTTAAAAATCCGTAATTCACATCTCAGTTCGGGAAAAGGACGACGAACGTTGCCATTCAGGAGGGATGATTTTGTTTAACGGGCATCGAAACGCAGAAGAGCGTAATAATTGTCACAGGTGGTACGATGCTCCATAGAATCAGCGAGACGACTACCTACTTGAGACACGCGCAACTCCCCCAACAAGCTTTAACACTGTATCTTGTCGCCAAAATGTAACTGGTATCTTACAAGTACAGGTGCCAAAAAAAGCAACGCGATCGCGGGTGATTTACGGTTTTGTGGGCCTCGGAGGTGAGTGGCGAAGGAGGAGGAGAATCCGAATCTTGGCGTGTTCTTTAACGCCTCCAGTGACAAATCGCCCGACCCGACAAAGGAGGCGCTTGCAACCACGCCGTGTCCAAATGAATTAGGGACGGAGGAGCCACGAGGACAAAAAGTTCTTCCTTTACTTCCCCTTGCTCCAATTTCCTCCTCCCCCGCTCCACGTCGTCTTGGGTCCTAGAGCGTTGGTCCACCGTTTGTGGTGAAATTTCCGCCATGTCAGCACTCATTGAAGTCTCCAATGAGGCCCCCGAAGAGAATTTCGGCTTAGGAAAGAATCATTGCTTGTATGTGGGTAATGATTAATGTGATTCTCTTCTAGACTGAGCAATGGACATTCAAGGGTTATAGAGTTATATATTATATTGCGAGAAATAATAAAGTCGCAATTATTAATTTTCATTACCGACAAAATATAATGTAAATTGTTTCCACGCCACTATCTCTAAAGAGTCTGTCCCCCACTAAACAAAAGGCCCTCCTCTTGGCAATTAGATACTTGGAACTTTTGTTAACATTTTGGCTGCAGAAAGAATAAAGGAACGATAGCTTTGAAGATATTTAGATGTAATAACCCTTGTTAGTGTGCTATGCTGACAATAGTTTTCATACTTAAGCATATAAATTTTTATACAAGCGCACTTGTTAATGCAAATTTTATAAATCTAAATTATAACTTTATTTTTCCCACTCACACTAAAGTAGTAAGGCCGAGGTATTATACAATTTTACGCTATCCCTCTAGGTAACAGTTAACGTAATTGGAGAAAAGCCTACCGGTCAGTTGTTCCAGAATTTGGCAGGATTTTCTAAAACAGTTCCTTGACAAATTGCGTAGACAGATATGATATTAATTATGTTAGAAATTTGCTCATGAAACTCACGAATGCCACAGTGTACGAGCCTTCTGAAAAAATCCAGAAATAATTTCTTCACCCAGTGTAAGGCTTGCCAAATCGCAAGTAATTTGGAGCTAAATGCGAACACTGGCGACATCATTAGGCTCCCACATACCTAAGCGCTAAATCTCAAAGGCGTCCGCTTCGACCCCTGATTCATTTTGTAAGAGGAGAGAACAGTCGAGGTAAGTGGTGGCGGATGCTTCTTGTACTCGAACTAACCTCTTTACATTGTATACTTCTTTTCTGAACGTTATTTTTTACACTTGAGCTATTAGAGTTAAAACGCTGAGGACCGAAGTTCGTGTCACCGTTTATAAGAGGCTATAATGAGGAGAAACTGAATTGATACTTTGTTTTTTTAAAAAACCCCTACATTAAAATGTATTTCGATCACAGTGCGGATATACTGTGCGTTTGGAAGGTGTTTAACGTAATACATTAGGTTTAGGTGAAAGAGCTCAAAAGGAGTTCCGACATAAACACCATAGTTCCAAAGCCAAGAGGCACCGAGGATATTTTAAGTAGCCCTTATTATCGACCGGTGAATCACTGATTGTGCAAACGAAAGAGGGGAGAGGCTGCAAAAATGTGTCAGTGGGCACAGAAACTCAATAGTGTGGGAATGCTCCCGATGAACTCATTCGTTGCCAGCCAAATGGATTTTACGCACACGTAGTGTGGGCATTCTATCTGTACTTTTCACAAATATTCAACGTGGTCTGTTACATTAACAAGTAGAGTGCAACTTTAGACATTCTATCGCTATAACTGTTTTATACCCATTAAACCCCTCTTTTGCGTTTTCACCAATCGAAAAGATATTCCAATACAAAAATATATTTCCTTTGATTGAAAAAAAGTGGCACACACTACGACGTCCTTTCCTTCGTCACGGATGCCGTTCGTCCGTCCTTGAGGCGGGGCGCGCGTGTGGGCGTGAGAGGCGCTGTGGCAATTGCCTACGATTAGGTGGCGGGAAGGGGCAAGATGGCGTCTGAGCGTGATTCAAAATAAGGATGAGGGAAGGGGGAATCAAGTCATTCGCAATCCTCTCAAACAATTCGCTACGAGCTGGTTGTGGAAGGAGTGTAGTGCTATTGGACTATTGATATTTATGCAGGAATGAAAGCTTGGATTTTCTTCGGATCTCCTCTTTCCTCCACCTTGCGCCCGTTTTACAGGTCAACAATTCAATATACAGATCGTTGCAGATTACTCGTACAGAGCTTTATAATGACAATTATAAAGGCATTCTATAAAACACTTATCTTTGATCTATATTTCACATTATGTATTTATTTAAATTTTATATTGTTTGCGACTGTTTTTAGAGAACAGGCACACCGGCTCGTGGATTTGAGAAGCAAACTCTTAGAAATCCTTTATTAACATCTATGGAACAAGGAAGGTTTCAGACGTCACCTATTTTTCTTTTATTTTATGCGCATGAGTCTTTGTTTGTCACTCTGAAGCAGGTCTCCTGGAATTATTCCAAGTAAAAGAGCAAACAACTGGGAATTCGCTCAAGTCTGTTTTCCGACAGGGCCATCCTCTTTATAGCTTTCAACAAAGGCCTCATTTTCTAACTCGTGGAAATTAAAACTAACACCCTTGTAATTTTTTCCCATGCTTAAAAAAATTGGCATTACCATGACAAAAGTACATTAAATATCCAGTCACAGATAAAACTCAGATAAAGGATAACATTTTTTTATAATACGGATCAGCTTTATTTTTGCAAGAAGTACAAATTATCATAATAACTTAATAGTGGAATGGGTGCCAAGTATCTACTATTTCTTCCCTTTTTATATTATTGTTATGTGAAAGAATATGGATTTTAGAAAGAAAAAACAACTGCGAATAATGTTAATCAAAAGTTATCTTTACGTTTGCCAATTTCACTGAGTTCTCCGAAAATAAATTGCTCGAAAATCTAGACGCACTGCCGTCAAAATGGCTAGGATGTCGTTCAATAAGTCATCAAAATTCTTTCCGAATATTTTTCCTTCATTGATTTTTTTAACTCTGAAAAGGTTTTGCATGAAGAATTAGAAGTAGAATTAAAATAATAATTTTTTTCAGAAAAAATGGAAGAGAATGGAGTAAACATGTGCTACATATTATTGTAAATCAGCAATTAGAATGTTTAGAAATTATGGAGTGATACTTGTAATTTAAAGGATAGCATATATATATTTTTTGGTAAATAGCGGACTTTGGTTCGTAAAAATCTCCTCAAATATTAACATAGGGATACAAAATATATTATCTAGAACAAAAGCATCGCCTAGCGAGAGTTAGAAATATTATGCCATCACTCTTATATCTTTAATACCAAATGACATAATTGCAACACTGTCCACCCTACATATACACTAAATCTTTCATTGCTAAAATTATTTCAGCCAATCCCATTATTTTTCCTCAAGGAGCCCCTGAGAGTTCGTGGATAACATTTCCGTAGTTATTGCAACCCTGGATCCACTCGTAACAAATGTAGACACTTAAAGAAGCACGTCTCATGGAAGACCTCGCTTTATGAGTCACCATGAGTCATACAAGCATAGTTCGTTCAAAACAATAAAAATAAATTAGTCACATACACAGCGAATTTTAGATAAGTATGCACACAAGCTGAATTACTGACTCTCTATGAATGACTCTTTCTCTCTCTCTCTGAATGACTGAATACTGACTCTCCGAATCTCCCTTGATGAATTCTAAAGCCACAAACTTCAAACGCATTTGTATTTATTTAAACGCATAGGTATGTGCTCTCTCGAAGTTGAGCGGACACCGATAAAACCATCCATCCATACTCATCCATTTCCTAACACGCTAAATGCTCTTTAACGTTAGTGATCGGATTTTTGTGCGTTTAGTACTATTTCTGTTAACAATCTGATAAATAAGGTAATTTAAAAAAAGAAGAGAATGAATGAAGTAAGCGTGTGCTACATGTTATTGTAAATCAGCTATTATAATGTTTAGAAATTGAGGAGTAATACTTGAAATTTGAAGAATATCATATATCTTGATTCTCATTTTATTTATTCTAAATTATTATTTTTATTAATGAACTGAGGAATTAGGTAATGGCACGGAAGGAAAAAGTCACCGGTTACATGATTCTTTAATATAACAACATTATTTTATGACCATTTTAAGCCAGTTTTTCACTTACAAGGCTGATGCTGAGGAAGCACAGGTGGAAAAAAATAGACTCAGGAGCACAGAAAATCTCGCTTATGAGGAGAGCCAAGCGTTGTAGGAATAAACAAATTGATACCGCAGATACTAGGATAATGTGCCTGATTCTATAGCCAGAAAAAAAGACTTCAGGGCTGCTATCACAATTGAAAGCCTACGAGATATACAAGAGTGTTATTCTAAGTTACGTATTAAGAGCTTGTTAAAAGATACTTTTTTAGATTGATCCACATATCGAATAGAAAATAACTGTTCCACAAAACCACTCCTTCAATTATAAATAGTATTAATAAAGAAAAAAGGTTAATACTTATTTTACATTTGTTAATTTAAAACATATTTTGACAATAAAATACTTCACAGCGGGAAATCAATCTTTATTCTCAGACGAAAATGAAAATTATTTCTCAAGGAGCGTGAGTTTCAATATGTTACCGTAGGGCAAAGAATGAAATGCCACATTGAACCGGGTGGTGAATTTTTTTCCGAGACTCACGAGGTCAAATTCCAAGTCATGAAAAAGGTACTTCACGCCCTTCTCCTTTGCGTGGAAATTAAAAGAAACAGCACGGCGTGCCGGACCATTGCATAGCAGCAAATGTCGAAAGTCAAATTGTGAATACTTACCCCAACGTGAGGGATTCAAGGTCAAGGTGCAAGCTTTGGAATTCGAGGTACTTAACATTGTTTTGACCATCACGAGAGCACCTCCCAAGGCCGTCAAACCAACGACATAATCCTTCTTTTTATAGCTATATCAGGGATTGTCTTAGTTCAGAATACCCCCGCGGCGTCGGAGGGCGATCAGAGTCCGCCTCACTCGTGTTTTCTTTTGCGAGAGGAATCCAGGACCCAAGAGATAAAAATCTTCACACGCGCTATTCCAAGGTTTTTTTCCAGGAATTCGAATGTGCTCAACCAAATCCAATGCAAACGCATTAGTATACTCGACTGAAAGAAAAAGAACTGACTTCTCGTGACCAAGGCCGGCTGGCTCTTTTCATGCTTTCGATTCCGCGATCAATTTATTCCTCACCATATTCAATCATACACGAACCTACATGCGCAAATCTGGCAAATAATTACATGCTCGTACTAAAATGTGAATAGAAAAACAGTAGAAACGCTAACGGTTATTATTATAAGGAAACTGCAGGGAAATATTACCGTGTCTCTAAGGTTAAAACCAGGGCTGTGGAGTCGGTTCGCCAAGTCTCCGGTTCCTCTAATTTCTACTTCTACTACTCTAATTTGGCTTTCAGAAAAGGCTACAGAGTGACTCATTATAGAGACTTTGGATAGATTACAATTAATTAATTAAATAAACCGGACAATTCTTCTGAAATATGCGCAATATTAAATTCACAAAATAGATTTATTTAAGAAAAAAATCTGAATTTAATACGAAAGTATAAAAAATACTGCTACGCAGACAATATCATTAACAAATCTATTGAGCATTGATCTGAGAAAAAGAATAGCATCAATTAAATTCTCTTTCATTGAATCTCACAAATCTGATCTGATTCTTATTAGAGCAGAAAACAACTTTTCAACACTAACTTGTGTAGGTGGCATACCTGTAACAATCAGGGAAACATCGGATATTTTCAGATAAGTAATTGCATCTAGCACTGATAGTTTAGATTAAGGATCTAGGGTGTTTATCCATAAGTCTTTCCATGGCATTAACTTAAAACTACAGGTAAATATTAATATTAATTAAACGCATTAGTTGTGGGAAAATGTGTTTTTTTAGAATTTCCGTTGATTTTTTGCTTTCGGAGCGCCTTAAAGTCGAATAAGTATCAGGTACCACAAATACATAACACGTGACATACTTTTTCACATAAAATCATTATAATACATTTTAAGCGAAAAACCCCTTTACGCTTAAGCCAAAAATATTGCGTAATAAAAAATAAATATGTTGATGTGCGTATACAAGGGAAAAGTAGGTATTATAATGTTAGTTGTTACGGATGAGATAGTAGGTCAGAAAAAACCTAAAAGATACTACATGGTAAGGAACTAAGTAACTGAGTTTATGCTAAGTATGAAAAAGTGGAAAAATATAGTATTAACGGTCAACAAACGGAAAACGTCATAAACGGGATCCAAAAGTTATGTATGACATGACCAGGAGTATTATTCTCCAACATGCTGAGCAGAATCACCAGAAGAAATGAAAGGAGAGAAAATAAGTTGCTCAGGCAGAGAAAATTTTCACCGAAAATAAATGACTACGAATTGCAAAAAACAAGCGCCCATAAACCAACCAACACTGCATTAAAACTGGATACGGAGCATATTATTATTTCGATGTGAGACCAAGACATTAAGAAAAATAGTATTTATTGGAAGTGTTTCCCCAAAAGAATCGTGAATGTAGAAATGGATAAGTTTTTTCATGAGTTATGTCTCCACCTTTTACGATAGAGACATGAAATGTGCAGATTAACTAACACATTCTCGGAAAAGGAGCTGAAAGTTGAGTACAGAGAACACTGATTAGAAGAAGGAAAGTAAACGAACCTATGATATATAGAGGAACGATTGGTACAATTGAGTAAAAGTGTACCTTACAGGACTTGACCCGTATATGAGCGCACTAGGAAGGTCGATTTTTGCGTCTATTAAACCCACGCCTATACCTACGTGTTCCCTGCTGACCACGGCCGTTGACCTAGTCTCCATTGAGGTGAATTTGATTTTTTCGACCATATCTTTCGTTTCCAACTAGTTAACTGGATAAACAGCGAACTATTTACGCATTGTTTTTGCGAGCATTAAATAAGTTATTGATTTATTTAATCATTAATAATTAATTTTAAGCTTGAGGATTATTTAAGGTGGTTTCTAACTCACGACCACTGCAACTATTTAGGTGATAGTTTATTAAGTTTAGAAGGGATAATCTTCCATATTCAGTAATCCACTTCATAGAAAAAATAAAAATATCATTTCCAAGGAATCTGCAGCTACTATAATTATATTAGCCTATAGCTAACCTGATTAACTCTATCTCTTTCAGACGCTTATTATTACTGCTATTACAAAAATACTCTTTTAAGAGCCGTCATTTGTACTTCCATCTATTAGATTCAACGGATGCATCCGAAGGTTTAACTTATTTTCGGGATCGCCTCATCACTCTTCAAGACATGAAAGAAATCAATATTAGAATTTAGGACATTTTGGTTATAGGGCCAAGAAGACTTTAGGCCCAAAGCAGGAAGTGAATACGCCAAATGTTTGGGAAACCCTGAGAAGAACGCTTCAAGGGAACGAAAAAAGATTACAAGCAGTCAGATAGCCGGAGCACAATGGAGAGAACTTGTGTTTGGGCATGGGGAGGTCGCGAGAATGTCGGCATTCAGAGAAAGCGATGACACGAGACCGCGTCTAATTTTCTAAACAGAAGAAAAAGAGTCCCGAGCGGGAAATTCTCCGCAGCCGAAAAATGTACGCGTTCCGTACGAAAGGATTTCCTCATGCGTCTGGTCTTTCAGATCTTCACGGATTCGAATTAATAAATTCATCGGATTCGCACGTGGTCAAGATGATGTGGCGAAAGTGGTTCTCTACTGGGCGAACGAACGAAAGTGGTCTACTTCGACTGAGTGGCTATTGTCTCTCGTCTTAAGACGAGTGCCGGTCGGGTTAAATCATTTCCTACCATTCGAGACTATTCTTAAATAGAGTGCTAATGCTGGTTAGCACTACATTTTAGTGGGAGTGGTAGTTAATAACAGTGGAAATAACCCAAATAACCATCAATCTTCCAGGACTGTAGATAAACAAATCCATTTCTTTGTTCCGAAACTCAAGTGATCCAATTACGAGGGAGCCGCCAGTGATATTTTCGTTCTGAGACTTTTGAAACATTTTTTGGAAATCAAAAGCGGCCAAAATTTAAAAGCCATTCTTCCAATAAAAAATAACTTTCAGAGTAAAAAGAATATTCTAGACAGCGGTATGATTTAATTAATTATTATTTCCTCCGTCCTAACAATTTTGCATCTTGATTTGCGGGAGAATACACCTGTGCATTTTTCACCGATTCAAATCTTTCCCACAAACCGGGTCCTTACATTCCGATAAGAATGCGGAGTTATATTTATTATGAACACCTTTCGACGTTAATTACTACTCCTGAGCTACCCGATCGATTCATCTCTGAGCCGTGCAATTTGTTTGAGACTCAAAAACCTCGACAGAAAAGACACCCTCTTGGCTCAAATTATTCATCACCCCTTCGAGCGAGGGCTGTTAATGATCACACTTCCATGACCTCTGACTTATTCAGGGTAGATACGTCGCTTAGGGCATGGAAAAATAAGGGTTAACAAAGTAATTTTTAAAATACGAAGCACATATCCTTGAACGTTGAACACCGTTAGCACTGTTAGGTCACCTCGTTACAATTCCCCTGTCAGCCCCGGCTCCATGAACAAAACAAATCATTTGGGACCCCTCAGCGCTATTTATCACCCCCTCGACTGCGTGGCTTTGTTCCAAAGCTACGTTTATACATTGGACGCAAACAGCGAAATGGATGCTTGTCCAATTTATGAGCCGAGAAATCGATTTGGATGTTTTCCAGGAGAAGAGAAAAGGGTGTGACAGGGTTAAAGCCGAAAAAATCCCGATTGTAGGTGGTCCGTGAGGGGTTGAGCGCGTATTTGGTACCGAAGAGTGACATGCGAGGCGGACAGAATCGAGGAGAAGAGCGTACACGGGCACGACCCATTGAGGAATTGTCGTCATCGGGATGCAATGCTCATTTGTCAAGTTCGCGGTCGCCCCGCTCACGCGGAGAGAGAGACAATCGCACGGCGAACGCATACATACCTAGGTTTTTACCCCACCTTTTAGCTTTTGCCCACGTCTCATTCTTATCGAAGTATCCCCACAACAGAATTAATATATGCAATTTAGAGTGTCTCGCAGACGACCGATAACAATAGAGATCCCGTGTGCGAGCTTCAATTACAAGGTTCGGCCTCGGAGAGATGCCCAGGTTAATATTCACGTCCTGTAGTTGTCTTGTGCAGTTGTGTTCTTCAGAAAAATCTATGGCGTCCATTGTCTGGCTCAGTAACCGCATTGTTCTTTATCGTTTTCGCATTAGCCAGCTATCGTCATCGCTTACTTTAACGAAGTTCAATTAACAACCCCATAAATTTTACTCCTGGTGACCTTCGACGAGTTAATCCGGACTTTCGAAGTGCTAAGAAACAGAAGATGGATTATTTGAATCACAAAAACTGTAACAATAGACACAATGCAGGTGTCATTAGGCAAATCTGAAATTAATTTAATTTAATATAGGTATGTCATTGTTGCTCTATTAGTTTCCTTACATAACGGAATAAATAAAAAACGAAGGACTTCGGTATGGAAGTGGTAAAACCCTGGAATTGATAAACGTCCAAAACTGAGTGAGAAATTAAGTAACAATAATTGAGAGTAGGATAATTTAAATAAATGCTATTTCTTCTCCTTTCTCGCAGTATTTCAAGAGTGAACGTAAACTAGGTAAGCTTACGATTATTCTTTCGAACCCATCTTTAAGGAAAGATAAAAATAATTGCCATACACTAAAAACAAACACATGATATAGCATTGGAAGTGAAAGAAAATATTCGAATAATGTTTTGGAACGAAAATTAAACAGTTTAAAATTTGGAAATAGACATTCGCGAAGCTAAACTCTCTAGAACATTCAACTGTTTAAAAACACTAAAAGTCAAAATAAAGAATAAATAGTATATAATAAATAAATAGTATGATATAATAATGTGTAGTAATTGTTTTGCATGTCTCTTTGTAGTTGGTATACAGCGTAGTTGCGCGTTACCCCAGATGCATAGTTTATACTTGCATGTGACGCATGTTTATACTTGTATGTAAGGTATTGTGTATTATTATTGCATGTGTCCCTTTCTGTGGTGCATGACCCCCTTTTGGATAGTGCCATTCCTTTAGTGCATGCCTGGTGTGAACTCACCCCCTGACACACACCCTAGAGGTGGCTTGCATAATTATATCTATATGTAGATATAGATACAATTGTAGGTAGAAAAAAAGGATTATGAAGGCAGCGATAAGTCTTATTGTAACTTAAGTGATTGTCATGTGAGGGTAAAGTGGAGTACATTAAAGTCAGAATTCAACTGTGAGCTCTCCAACTGGAGCAAATTTTAAATAAAATATGATAATGTTAATGATCGATAGCTATACATCATCATATTCTTTCAATCCTAAGATTGATAGACTGCAGTCCTCCATTCTTCCTAATCTCATGCCAACTTCACAGTAGGTTTTCCTTCTTGCATCCCTCTTCACTTGTCCTACATATTGGTCTCCCCCGTGGGAATTTCCACTCTATTTTCTCTTCGCGTATGTTCCTGATATGTCCATTGTGTCGAATGGAGTTACCAAACCATCTGGTTTTTCTTTTCCGTATGGTCTCCATATGGTCTTTTCCTCTTTTGCTCATTTACATACTTCTTCATTTCTAACTTTATCCGTCCATTTTATCTTCAGCGATCGTCTCCAACACCAGATTTCAAAGACTTCTATTCTTCTCTGATCCGTTTTTCCGATGGTCCATGTTTCTGATCCATAGAAGGCCACGCTCCATAAGATTGCTTTGAATTCTTCCTTGTTTGTACCTTTATCTTCTTTGAGCAAAGCAATTGCCTCTTCATCATAAACACCTTCTTGGCTTGGGCTAATATGCGCTCGATGCCCGTCGAGCTTCTACCATCCCACGCTATGGTGTTTCCGAGGTGGGTGAATGATTCCACTTTTTCTAATTTCTCTCCTGGCAATAAATAGTAAGACAAACTTTGTTTTTCCACACATATAGTTATTTAATGACGACCAGGCTTCATTGCATAGTAACATTTTCAGGTGACAAAATATACGGAGTTGACGCTTATATATTCAAGCCAGGTAGGAGTGGGGTAAGGAAGGTGGTGGGTAGAGGAGGTGGGGAAGGGAAGGTGGAGAAGGATAAAAGGGGGGCGGGGTCACCCTATTGGGTATTGGGTATCCGTGAGTCATCGGGTGCCCTTACATCTTCGGCTGAAGGATCGGGGGACGGTGAACCGCGCATTGAGGGATGACGCTCTGCGGTCACTTTTCCGCTAATGGTGTATTCAGGCTGGAGGATGGGAGGGGGAAAGGGAAAGATAATGAGAACCCCCCTATACGGACAGGAGGTCGGAGCGGAGGAAAATGATGGCGCTTAAAGAATTGGAGATGCAAAAGAGGGGAGTGGTACAACTGTTCATCGACCACAATACAATCTTTGGAGATCAAATGTTGAAATTTTCTAAACTCTCCAATTTTTCCAGTAGCAGTCCCTTACTTTCTTTAAGTAAAATTTTTGGCATGGATTCACTAGTGTGATTGTGTTATGTGAGATGTTTTTCGAACTCTGTATATTTTGTCAGCTGAAGATGTTACTACGTAATGAAGCCTGGTCGTGATTAAATAACTATATATGTGGAAATACAATGTTTGTCTTGCCACTTATCATAATTATTGATTCCTAAAAAGTAGAGCCGAAAACAGTTTACTTTCCCTCCTTGTAGTTGGACGTCTGCTGTAATCTTCTCTCTTCCGCACACTAGTATTGTGGTTTTCTAATTGTTGATTTTCATGCTATATTTTTGAATTGTTTCTTCCATTACGTTCAGTGAAGCCTGTAGACCTCCTGGATTATCTGCTACAACGGTGATGTCATCGGCGAAGCGGAGCATGTTAACTTCGTCGCCATTCACCTTAATTCCTTGGGTGCCCGCTTCTTCTACTTCTTTTATTGCCTCTTCCAAGTATATGTTGAATAGTGCCGGTGACAGATTGGATCCTTGTCTAACTCCTTTGTTTATTTTGGCTTCTATTTTCCGTCCGTCTTCCATTTTCACTGTAGCGACTTGGTCTTTTAGAGTTGGTAGATTATTCTTCTGCCGTTATAATCCACTCCAAGTTTTTTCAGCAATTTGAGCATCTTGTTCCACTCGACGTTGTGATATCTATACTATTGGAAAATTATATTCCCGACTATTTTTAAAGTAAATATGACCATGGATACCGCCAAGAGGTGTGTAGAAATATTTCGCAAACACATTTTCATGATGCTTTTTTTAGAATGGGAAAATGAATGGTGCCAAAAGGTAATTATTTTTACTCAATTGAGAAGTACTATTGCACGTGACCCAAATGACACGGAACAGGTGTTGTGGTGGATCTAAAGCAGCCTGGACGAATAGCATTCCGCATCATCCGCGTCTGTGTGAGTGTGTTTTCCTCACTTCGTATTCCCAGCTAAAAAAAATAGCTGCTATGCACACAATGGATCGCACCTTCAAAACCTTTTGAAAGACTTTCCGCGAGATCATGAATATTCATGAGTTAGGGAATATTTCCCAGCCATTGAAAAACCTGTAAACTCTGTACACTCCAGGAAAGAGAGCTATCTCTCGCAATGTACCGAAATTGAAAAATGTACCCACAGCCCGGCTTGTTGAAAGTAAGCATGCATGAATACACTGCCCTGAGGCATTTCAAGATATTTTTCCGGGCAACCACGTGCACCGCAGAAGAAGAACCGTATAGACGGTTAATGGATTTTGGCAAAGCCCCAAATTAAAGTTCACAAAGACGAGCTTTTTAACACAGATTCAATATCATGGTGTGGTTACGTGGGGATTAATGAACTTAAACAGGAAGGAAACCCTACAAAAGTTCGTAATTGGTGCACATAAATAATGAACTCTCAATGAAACGGCTTAATTCAAAGACTTGAGGTTCTGTAATTTGTTACGGTTTTATTCTCTGCCCATCATGTCAATTACGTTTAAAACCTGGTTATCATGCCAAGAATTTTAAGAGCCGTCAAAAGTTTTGTTTCTCGTTCCGGGGACGTATTGCACGAGCATCTACGGGACCGAAGCATTTAACCACAACCATGAGAACTAACCGGGAATAGTAAGAGGAAATCATGACCAATGTGGTGCTTCTTATTTGCTTATAATTCTTAATTATTATTAACTCAGCCTCGTCAAAGCTTACAGAAGTTTATGAATACTTATAGCGAATTATTTTACCAATAAAATTATAATTAAAGCTGCCTAAATTAAGGTATCTAGCTATTTATCTGAAAATACCTAACTGAAATGAAGCCTCGAGAGGCTGAAGAGCTTATCTAACTGGATTAAATTGAAACAAGAAATAAAATTACTACGATATTTTTAAATGCCAAAAACTAAGAAATTTATTGTGCAAAAAAAATACTCGAAAGATCACGCATAGAATATTATTGCAATATCAGATCTTCCATGCGGAGTATTATGGGTGGTATCTCATATTACGGGTGGTAACGGGTAATATTAACGCATAATCAGACTAAAATGTGTGCTAACTTGTAGATATTTGTGCTTCTCGGTGTTGGTCCTCCNNNNAAATGTGTGCTAACTTGTAGATATTTGTGCTTCTCGGTGTTGGTCCTCCCGAAGTCATTCACCTAAGAGCGATATAGTGGATTATTACGTAAGTTATACAATGAGATCTATCGTTATAACTGCCTTATAAGCGTTTCATGATCTATTGAGTTTGAGTTTATCAAACCATCAGAACAACATAGTAAGCAACGACAATAATTTTCTTTAATTACTTTTCTTAATTTAATTTAATTAATTCTTCTTTCTTCCGTAATTACGGTTATAGCCGGTGCAAAGATATATTATACTCTAGATAAGCCAACGGCCAACGTCTAAAGCCGGGATTTGTGACGCAAGTGGTGAACGGACACTTCTTCGCAAAGAGACATTTGCTGAACTCCGAATACTTCTTCACTAGGCGACCATCTAGTTAAATCGAGCCGGATATAAGTTCCATTAAAATAATTTATTAAGTATATATAACCCATTTTGACCAAAGTAAATGCTTCCTATTCCGTAATTGGGATTGGACTTGAAAAAATGAGCATTTTTACTAGCGAAATGGGAAGTTCACCTATCTAGAATATTCTTCTGCATCGTTAAGAATTACATTAAAAAAAAGGAAGCAGTGTGCGCAAGATTAAATTTAAATGGTTTTCAATCTCTCAGGATCGCACACAACTAGAGAAAAATCAAATGCCATACTACTGTATTATTGTTTAAAATCTTTAAGATGACACCAATCAAATTCGATCACTTGTCATACATAGTAACGAAACTGTTTTAAAAAAAACCTATATTAATATTTTAAGTTCCGAACATATTTCAGGAAATGTACACCAGCCTAGAAGAAATTCTCCTTAAAAACATTACCTACCAAGAAAAAGGATGACAAGATAGGGACGCCTCAGTTTAACTAAAATCCATGTAATTATGGTATTTAAAATTATTATTTTGATAAAATTTAAGGCCAATAATTAACTAACTTCCACGAACGTGGCAATAAAGTCCCTTCCTCTAACTTTGCGAAGTTGAAACAACCACCACTCAATCGAAGGCGATAAATCGGGCGCAAGGACGCCCTTCCATAAAGATATACTTTGCTTGAAGAGCGGCTACCGAGAGAGAATGAATATTGACGGTCAAGGCTCACACATGCTACCCACTAGCAATGAATTCCGTTTGGGACAGTACGCCAGGGACTTGGTGCTCAGTGTGCCTCGTCTCCTCACCCTTTAAAAAAAAAACGTGTGCGTGGTTTGAGTGCAGTGGCCACCACGGTGCTCCCTTTGCATAATCCCTCGCATCCCTCGTCAACCATCAAGCGAATAAGATCGCATCGCGCCCCTCCCCAATGGTCTCGCCCGCAGACCGACCGTCCCGTTAGCATACTGATGAGGAAAAGGGCCCGGCCTAAACTCGCCCCGTCATCCTTCACGTGGGTCGCACGGGGAAGGAGGGCGGAGGGGGAATTAAAAGTGGGGGCAGATACCTTCTTGCGAATTTCTACGACGACTGACCCCGAGGCTCCAGACTAAGCTCATTCGTTTCTTGACCAAGCTGGGGCGCAGGAGAATTCACCAATTGCTCGGCGGTAATCGAAACAGTTTACGGCAACTACAACTGGACGAGGACCCTCCTGAGTGTGAGAATGCTCAAAGATGACTAAAAGAGGTTAAACGGTTGCCCTACAACGACACTGAATAAAGCATGAGATCCAGTAGAATTTCAATGATTCAATCGCAATAATATACCACGGGTGCGTGGAGGAATTTATTGAATCACCGACACTCACTGTTGAGTCATACATACGTATTCCTCTTCCTTCTTACACTCGTCAAGTAGTGTACCAGTTTAACCTAAAGCTATGGCAGATAACATAGAGAGATTTCAAAGTTTACAATGAAGTGAATAGTTTGCAAGATTAGGGAATATAATACTTTCTTCCGTCCGGTGAAGGAGAAAAGAGTGGCCTGTTTGGAAGAGTGCATTAAGGTAAGGATCACCATTTCAAGTAAACAACCTATGGAGATCAGCCGTAAAATGTTTAATGCAATGGGCTTAGGCCAAATTTCGTCATAGTCGTGATCAATATACATGAAAAAGTTATTATAATTCCACAAAATTTCTAATGAAATGACACTTGAGTGTAAGCAACTTTTTTAATGGAAATGACTTCTGGAAGGAAAACGCAGAAAAAGACACTATTTGGTTGTTTTGTTACCAAAAATAGCAATAACCCTTCAAGAATATCTAGGCAAAGTTCCTCACAGACATTTATGTATTGACAATACTCTAACGTTAGTTAAAAAAATGCGTGATCTTTAATTCGTCGTTTAACAATGCACGAAGGAGATCTGAGTGGAGCTACGATAAAGTTAACAGTGCAGAATGGATTCCATTCACTGGAAGAAAAACTTGTTCCTCTTCTGGATTTGTTAAGGATAAGGTGGAGCCAAATGTGAGGTGAAAAGGACGCTATTCTCGGAACCTTGTTAGCCTTAGTAGATATTCTACGGGTTTTCTAACAAACCATTGGGTGGGAGTTGTTGGGAAATTCATTAAGGAGAGGATGTTGGGATGTAGTACCGTTCGTTTCCTGAGGAACCAACGCCACTCAAATGGAGGGAGACTTTTTGGGAAGGGCAGGTGATTAGAGGAGCCTAGATATTAGCATGACGTTGTGGAATGATGGGGGGTAAAAAGGGTCAGGAAGCGTGCAGGAGGTTATTTCTGAGATAATAGCAGGAGTTGTTTGTTTTCTAATCCATAATCCCAAGTATGACTAGGTACAAATTCATTCCTTTGAGTGCCAGTAGCACAGAAAGCTCGATCGAAAGCTTAACCACTTTACGTTCAGAGTTCCGAAAGGTTAAACTAAGTTGTCAAAGCACTTTACCTACAGAAAGCATCCCTAATATCAAATCTATGTTTCTGGGACGCTAATAGAAACTCTATTCTACCACATCTCTTTATAAGTCAAAAGCCTTTATCGTTCCTTCAACATACTGTGGGATGAGCTGTTAAATAAAATACTTCTAAAAATCTTTCTCCAACATCGACCTTAGAATATAAAATAAGTAAGGGATACATATTTTTACCTGTTAACGCCATTATTTATATTTCCAGCCAAATGTGATATCTTGGAGGGCTGCTACAAACCAATTCTCGGAATGATGACACCACCTCCTAGGACCTTCTGGAATAAGATCTTGAGCAGCTACGCACCTAAATAATGTGAGCTTGTATTTCAGGGGGACACGGTAGTCCAGTGGGTAGAGCGTTGAGCTACTAACCGAAGGGCCCGCGTTTGATTACGGGTGACGCCTCTGGACACCCTCGGCTTCATCCAAGCTGTGTGCCATTTTTCGGGTACCAGGTCATCCTGGGATAACTCAGGCGGTACAGGGAAAAGAACTGGCCACCCTACCCTGATGCGTGAATTCGGATTACCACTGGGTTAACTCTACCCTCACCTACCAAACCGACCTTTGGGTTGATTACTGTGATTTTTTTTATATTATAGAACCTTATGGATAAAAAAACCATTCCAAAACCAGTATTAACATTGTGTATTCCCCAAGACTCGTTCTCAAGAATCTGCTTGGCTATTCAAGTATATAATTTGCTTATCATGTAGTTAAATAACAATAGTATATTTAGTATCTTTGTATGTTCAAATAAATTTAACCACGGATACAAAATTCGTCAAAATATTTTAACCAGTACAATATCAGAAAAAAATGACCGCAGTGTGACGGCAAATAAAATTAAATTACCTGCGAAATAAATGATAATAGATATTTCTAATTAAAGGACATGGTAGTGCCGTGGGTACAGCGATTGGGCTACCGACCGGAGGGTTCGGATTCGATTCCGGTTAACTTCTCTGGGCACCCTCAGCTTCACCCATGCTTTCAAGAACCATATCTTTCTGAGAAACCACAGAAGCGCAGTGAAAGGAACAGATATCCCTACCGTGACGTGTGAATTTCACACTCCACTGGGCTTAACATTAGGTGAGCTCTACCATTAGTTTACCACAGATTAATTACTGACGTTGTATTGGTTTACCATTATTAATATGTTTACTGCTCTGCACAGCGATGAAATAAAATGACGTAAGATGATGCACAGCACATAACTGATCATCAATTTTCATCATCATTGAATCATGATCGCTAGCTAACATACTGAAAAGGTTTGTATACATTTATTTATTTAATTTTCATGGTGGATTGTAAAAGTTATTTAACAGATAAAATAATGTGCCTTAAAATAGCCTTAGGAATCTGCTTTGGATTCTTATGGCTATTCAGAGATAACTGAAATGACAGACTATTAGGGTTAGCGGGCTCCCTGGCAACACATCGTCCACGCCAATGTTTACCAGGGTGATGAGGTGGAGTGATTGAGTTTCATGTGATGATTGGCGTCAGCTATTGGTTAAGGACGAGAGAATTGCGATGAGTCCTCTCCAACTCCAATTTTGGAGTGCATTTGCATACAATGACGGGGAACGCGCTGAGAACTCGTGTAGGTGACGTCATGACCAACCTCGCCCTACGTTCTCGTTTTCAGAAGCAGGCACTTTCGTTTCGCTATCACGTCGAGCTCGGAATTTAGAGCTCCGAAAAATAAGCCGCTAAGTAATTCGTCTACATGAGTAATGCGTTGGAGGAATGTCTGGTAGCGGGTGGAATGCGGTCCAGCAAATGTAACCAGTAACGCGGGAAAAAACATTTATTTACGAGGACCGCTGCAAGATTATCCTTCCAGGAAGTTTCGATCGCTTTGATCCACTCAGTCGAGAAGAGAACGCGAATTACCGTGTGACATCGAAGAACATCGATTGAATGAACGGTTTCCCTTAGAGCTCGTAAAATGGAATTGGAAAATATCTTTATTGATCATCACAGGTTATCAATCCCAGGATTGCTTTGAGGAAGCTATCCCGTTACCCATCAATCCCTTGATTAATTCATAATTCCTTGAGCTTCCGTCTTTCAGTATAGGCTTTTCGTAATTTATCCTTGGAATTTCTCTGTAAACCCTCTTTTATGTTTTATTAAATCGTGGTCTTCACACTTGTATTAGAAAGCCTATATATTGAGAGATACTAGATGATTGTGAATATTGCAAGATGCTTGGTACTTGTGATTTTTACATGCAAATTTAATGCTCATTTTAGCGAAAGAGTATTAAAATTAAATATTCCTTAAGCAAGAAGAAAACATTCAATCATTTCTGCATTTGTTATATCAGTTACTAATTTTACCTTTTTAATCGTATTAAAATCAGAAAACAAAGTTTCAAATCATTGAATCGTTTTCGAAATCATGGAATTCGAAAAATGCTCACAGCTGCACCCGTATAAGCGGACGTTAGGAGGCAAGCCAGAGAATCAGACAACGCTGTGGTAACACTGTGAGTAAATTCCAGAAGAATTATAAGGTATGAATCGGTGATAACGAGAGAGACGCATGAGGTTGGCAAAGCATTTACTAAGCGTTGGTGAGAAAGAAAAATGGACTTCAAAAGTATACTCTATTACTTTTACTGTGAGCATAACTGTTTTGATGAAGTGATTACATTTTTCAACCACTCGCAATTACGCATAGCGTAGGCGTCACCAAGTACGAATCGCGGTATTATTACGGCATTCTCCGAAAGCTGCCCGTTTATCAAATAAATGCATCGGGAAGGTCTCGTTTTTTTTGCCACACCTAAATAATTTTCCCTGCCACCCGGCGGCAATCAACTCTCGTCACGAAAATCCGGAGAAAATGGAATCACAAAACATCCATTAATTACAGGAGACCTCGGCGGTACGCGACGGAGACAATATAACACGGAGGGGGAATCAAGGCGGCAAGGGCGAGTGGCCCTTTCATTCCCATCCTTGGGAGGAAAACTTCAATTCCCGCAATTTTCGTTTGGCGAGCCTCTGAGGAATCCGCCGGAGACCGAGGAAGGGGTGGAGGGAGGGGAGAAAGATGGAGCGGGGGGGTGGGGAATGAAGGAGGAATACCGGATCGTGGAGCAACTGACACCTACCTCCGCTTCATAAAATATCCTGTTATGAAACTGGAGGGGAGCATTTCCTCCTTTTTGCGCCTCCATCATCTCCCTCCCCGCTCCTTCCTCACACTCCGCAAACGGTCGAAAGTGGGTCGCCATAGGGAGGTGGAATGCAAAGACAGATTCAACGCGTTCCATCCCAGACTCCGCCACCCAAAACCACCTGGAGACGGAGACACGGCAAAGCCGCCAATTCCCCCGACCGTGCAATCCGTGGCAAGGAGTCGCTCCGGGTGCAATAGACGAGGGGGAAAGGAGTAGGTGGGACTTCAAAGGGAAGGGCCCGCTCTGCGCTCTCGTGAGGAGCCCCAAAGGCTTTGAGGAGGCGTAGGTGCGAATTCTCACGAAGAGTCTCGCCCCTGTCATTTTGGCAAGATTATCCGTACAAGTGATGATGAAAATTGCTCACATTACGGACGTTGGCAAAATGCTAAGGTTAACGAAAGATTTGCAACTGCCGCCATTTATATCTAAGTTCCACGAAAAGAAAAACCTTGGGAAAATGTAGACAGCTAAGTCCGAAGCCAAGACTTACGCTGAAGTAAAGTTGAGCCAGTCTGCTATTCAGTTTTCGCTCTTGGATTTCCAAAGGGTACAAACATCACTGCCTTCAAACCTCTTGAGCATTGTTACGCCATTCACACTTTATAGACAACCAGAAGTTCTTTTATAAAAACCTAACATGGGTTCCGAGGAATAGAACTTGAGAGACTGGGTTATTCATCCGCTAAATCCTCAAATAGGGAGAATCGAATACAGTTAGACACTATATTACTTAGATTTCAAAGAAGCATGTGATCAATTAACATAAAAAAGCTGATATACAAACTGTGGTTATGTGGAATCATGTGTCAGTAGTGAATTGGGCTCACGGTTTCCTTTTTAAGGACAAACCGAAAATAATAATTGATGGAGTTAGTTCCGATTTTGCGAATGTAGCCTCTGACGCCATGAGCGGTGGCGTGATCGGCACCATCCTTTCTCTCATTACATCAGTGAGATATCTGCAAAAAAATTAGCAACGCCAGATTATTCTCCGATGATACGGTCATTTAAGGAGGCATAAATAACAAATTCCTGCGACTGTGAGGCTCTTTACAACGATCTCAACAATATTAGTGCACGGTTTCAGGAGTGGGATCTCCATTTTAATCTTAAAAAAAATCGCTGTTATGAATTTTTGGGAAAGGAATCAGTACACCCTAACCAGCGCATGATACATGCGGGATGGGCATACGAATAGCAGACCAAGTAAATTACCTGGTGGTCGGATAAACATCGGCCATAAAGTGCCATAATAAACATGGGGTAAGCACGTTAGGGATATTTGCGTGGCTGCAGAAACTTGAGTTCATCTACATCTACATAATACACCATAAGCCTACGCAAGGGAGTGTCTCAGGGGTTGCTAGGATGTCAACAGAGAAAAAAAGGAAAGGAGAAAGGTGGCCTGTGAAGGGGGGGGCATGGACGTACTTATTGGCGTTTTCTTCCTCTAATGTTATAGTAGTGCGAGGGAAAAACAAATTCTCGAATCTACCGGTTCGACGGACATTACCCTGATTTTATCACTATTTTCCGACTTGCTGATATAAGTTGAGTGGGGTTATATTACTTATTCTATGCCGCAAGTAAAATCACAAGATTGGTAACTTTTTAATAAGGAAGTAAAACCAGAGACAACGTCTCTACCATCAAATTTATTAACTTTTTAAAAGTTTAATTTAGCTTTGAGTCTTCGATTATCAAGTAATTTCCATCCTAAATCACGTATTAATTTCTTGCCGCTCTGGGTCCTCTCATTATAGTTTTTATACAAAACGATCTGCTTTCTATATATTATATATAACTCTTAAGACAATGTTTAGTGAGATGGAATAATATGCTAAGTTCGGTCAAACTAACGAGAAATAGTATGTCTCTTTAACTTTTTCTTCGTCGTGTTTTCCTACTTAGGGCTTTATAAATGCTTCTTCTTCCCCATCATTCTCACATACTCCTTATTCAGAAGAAGGAAGAGTAAGTATTTATCTTCCATCTGAAGAAGCTGGTTTTGCAGCCCCCGACAATTTAAATAGTAAGTGTTACTTTTCTTTTGTGACCATACATTAAGGGCTAAAAAAGTTTTATTTTCACGTTAGTGAGTTTTTTCGTCAAAATAAATATATCCAGATAAACGCAGCGCGGTAAACATTATGCTCATAAAATCACTCCGCCAATCAAATATGATATTATTTATGGTCAATTCTACTTTTGAGTTGCTAACATACTAATCATGACATTGAAGACATCTAAAACATTTTCTTCCAAATATTTTTACTAAGCGAATCCCTATTGTGGCGTTACGGATATTTAAGAGGGAGACAGAGAGACATGTTGGTTACACGTCCAACAGGAGAGAGGGGTATGCCGTCTCTATGGCGCCGTATCTCTCGTCTGGCGCCGTCTCTAGACCCTTTAATGGTCATTGAGATGAAAGGTAAACATACGAAGGTTCAGTCGAGTCATTCGAGACTTGAAACATCATTCGATTCCTGAGAAGTTTTCATTTCATTATATTAGTACTATTTACCAAAGGGGACCAGAAATGAATTTTCCATATGGAATATTTAAATAGCTCTATTATTATAGGACACAAAGTTTACAATTAATCGTCTTACCACAGATGACTTTTAACATACTTAAGACTAAAATACAGTACATAAATGCTATACTAAAAGAACAAAGCTAATGTAAGCGTATTTTACATGAGCATAACATTTCATAAACTCTTACTTCACTGCAAGATTCACATACGCAAATAAGTTATGGGTTACTTTTTTTGGGAGAAAAAAATAAAAAGGACCGAGAGTCTTCCTAGATCCCAGCCATCCCCGCCGTTTCGTGCACGCAGAGAGCATTATTGAGTTCATGGCAAAAAGTATACCTACTACGCTTATATTTATGTATAAGGCGTTAATGAACATGCACGGTTACATTACATCTATCTATACGATACCCCGCAAGCCGCCGCTAGGGCGTGTGGCGGGAGGGGGTGTTGTGCCACCAGCCATTCCAGCTTGTATATTTTGTTAGGATGTCTCGTTCCAGGTAATTTTTAGGTTGTCGCGTCCCAGATAATATTTTTCAGCCACCATATGAAGTATTCTCGTTCCAGAATATATTTCTGATGCTGAAAATTTTTAGCC
>LYUA01000039.1:635375-646166 GCA_002093875.1 Calopteryx splendens | reverse complement strand
TCTTTGAATTTGGAGAAGCAAATTTTCCTAGGATTGTAGTATGATGTCTTTTTGATGGAAAAACCATGCTTTTGAATTTTTGAAAAAAAAAAACATGTTTTATTATTAAAATTTTTACTAACAATTATTTTTATTAAGGGCTGAAATTAAATCCGGCGCTTAAAGGTTAATGTGTAAACAATATTTTTCCCTTACTTCATAGCATGGGCTATGAAGTAAGGGAAAGTGGCTTGGCAGTTTTCAGTCTACCTGCAAGGGGGTGGCAGTGAAAGGGTTAAGCTACATCTGCAAAATACTCCAAAGAGCATGTGGCAGGGGATATTAGGTAACCAGCATAAATAAATGGGAGGAGAAAGGTGATCAGCAAAGGGGGGGCATATATGTTTAGTGCTTTCCTCTCCTATGGTCATGAATTGTGCTGTTGAAGAACTTTTTCTTAGTGTGGCTCATTATTTCCCTATAAATGATGGTATCATCAGCAAAGCCTAATGTTGCTATTGAAATGATGTATATAAGGGACAGTATGATCATATAACAACTACCCTGAGGAATATCAGAAATATTTGTACTTAGTCGGAACTCATGCCATCTAATACTACCCTTTGTGTGAGGCCAGAAAGAAAGTCCTGGATCCATAATTTCTATCTTTGGTTAGGCTTTTAAGAGCCTTTTTCTCTAATTTTATCATCATCCAATTAACTGTAGGATTGCTTCCTCAATGTCGCATTCAAAATCACAAAAATGGTATATAACTAGTAAGTTAAATACAGCATTGAGTCTTTGATTCTCTAAAGATCCCCATCCCAAATTAATTTCTTAATACACACCAAGTCCTCTTGTTATGGTATGGTTAAGAAAAGGGCTGCCTTCCTCTGTACCTTGTTTAATTCTTGAATCAATGGTTTTTTGTCATCTCCCATATTCTATGTATGGTCAACTAATGTGATATAGAATGACTCTCACTTCTTCCTCATCATGATACCTTACTATTCACTTTACAAATGCTAGTTTCTTCAGGGCAGCAGCACATATTATGTATATGCTTACCTCAAGCAAGGTCCGGTGCAATGGTGACACCGGAGTACTCAACAGTTCTACTTGGAACATCTTGGACCGTGTAAGTTTGTTCTCCTTTTTAAGAAGTGCATACCTTAATTTCTTTACATTTAATTCTAGGCCCCATTCAAGAATACTATGTTAATAGTTTGAAAATATTTCTCCATCAGTGTGGCTCGTTATTTCCTTATAAATGATGGTATCATTGGCGAAGCCTAAAGTTGCTTCTTGTTTTTTAAATGTAGTTAATGTATATAAGGAACAGTATGACCATAAAACAACTACCTTGAGGAGTACCAGAAATCACTTTTACTTAGTCGGAACTCAAGCCATCTAATACTACGTTTGTGTGAGACCACTAAGGAAGTCCTGGATCCATATAATTGTTTTTATATTTCTACACTTTTAGTATGTATAAATGAAAATGTTATGCCGGACCTTGTCAAAAGCATTCAATCCAAAAATATTACATCCACCTGTTCTCCATTAGAATTTTGTGAATAAGGTGCAGTTTAGTTTTTTCTTACATGAACTTTCTTTTTGCATGTGCTGGTTGTTATATATAATGGTTTTGAGGAATGCCATGATGTTGCCTACAATGATGTTCTCAAGGATTTCACAGGTCAGTGGGGTTTGTCAGATGTTACTGGGTCATTTATTTCCTCCTTTGAAGATAAGAATAACTAACATTATCTTTTTCAACTCTGAGCTGAACTCTTAAACTGCTTACCTTATGGATATCTTTTCTTTTTAAGCTGTTGCAAATGGATAAAAAGTGTGTAAAAAACCTCCTTTGTGAGCATAATTTGGAAACATCCCCTATCCCTGATAAGTCTTATATATGAGCAACAATTTCCATAGTGATAAAAAATGAAAAGCAAAATCTACAGCTACATATTCCTTGTTAAATATATTTGCACTGGAAAACATGGTAGAAATAATTATTTACTGACCTCGGATATTACATCTCTAATGGTCACAATTTGACATTCAGAATTCCATATTGTGACCAATTAATATTAAAACTTCAGGCAACTAAATGTGTTTCAAAATGACTTAGTGCAACCCAGTAATAGTCTTGAGGGTCGCCAGAGTTGGTATTTTGCCCAATTGCACTATCTCATTTGGAATAGCAGCCCATCCTGGCACCTCAAAGCACTTGCTTAAATAATTCATAATGGTAGGAACTTTCAATATCATGGTGTCAGTGGAACCATGTTACATAATTGACTAAGGAAATTAACAACCAAATTTTTCATCAAATGCTATGCCACAGTGGCCATGAATAGAATCAATAACCTTCCAGTGTGTTAAGTTTGCAAAAATAGATGGGCAATTCCCTTTAGACTGTTGTTCATACTTTCAGGAAGTATAAACTAAATATTTGCTAATCAAAAATCTGTTTTGAGAACGTGACCTTGAGTAATTTCTCTCCTTAGCACCGCAACAGCAAATGTAGCAATACATTTTGGCAGTTGGCCTCACGTTGGCGAAGGTATTAAGTGTCCTTTCCTCATGTAGTCTTGGTTTTGCAGTGGGGGACCAACAGCATCACATTGAACTTTACACCCTTCAGTCAACAATCAAATACTATACTTTGGTTATTCCACCAATTATTCAGCACTGTGCACTCACCTAGATGTAATGAAAGGGAGAGTGAAAAAGCATTTTGCTCACAGTAGATACCTACCAAAATAATAAGATATTTTGTCAAATAAATTAGATGAAGATTACGTAGGCCTTAGTTACCTTACCAGAAGGAAAAATTGTTCTACTATTCCTGAAACCATTTAATATTAAAGTACTCCAAACTATTATAATTATTATTGGTAGTCCACTGATTAGGGTAGGTTTTTGATAGACATCACAGCAAACATGATACTAACATGCAACAACCTCTACTACAATACATAATGACCTTTTTCAATTCTGTGTACTTTCAATCATCCTACATGCCAATGCATCCCTCCCTCTACTTTGCTTAGACAACATTCTCCCTATATAAGCTTTCAATAATCCATTGCCACTCAATATGCCCAACAACCTTCTCTCCTCCTTTAACTACTTCATTGGTCTTATTTTCTGTCAATTTTCCAACCTTCTCCATGCACACATCTCAAAAGCCTCCAACATATACTTGTCTTCCTGCCTCAACCACACAAGGTTCTGATCCATACAAAACTATTGGAGAAAGCTCTCAGGTTTCCCACTGGGCCCAAGAGTTGATCAGCACTTTGGACCGATGGGAAACCCGAGAACTCTTCCTCCAATCTATTCATTGGGAAAACCTAAGATCCTTCATACAAAACCATGCTTTATATCAACATATTCACTAGCCTCTTCTTTAACTTCTTACCCAAGGCCCTGTCATCAATTCCCTCCTCCTCAAAAGCTTCTTCACCTAATTCAATTCTCCCTCTAATATCTTTACCACATGTCCGCCTTCATCTTAAACACTTCCTTAATACCTAAAATGTTCAACCTGTTCAGGTTTACACCCTCCTACTACAATGTTTAAATTAGGCTTCTCGTCTTGAAAACCATTACCTTCTCATTGATCTTTATTCCATATCTATCACAATGGTTCTATAGTGAACTCAGCAATCATAATCCCTCAGCTGATTGGCAAAATAAAGCTTATTATTTAGAGCTACAACATGCTAATGTATTTGACTCAATGGAATGATATTGACTTTTTCCATATTAAAATAATACATTCATTATTAGCTGTTCACTATTATTTAAAGTGCTTTCCATTTTTATTTAGGAATGACATGACACCAGCTGTCAATGCACCTTAATTAATTCTATCTATTGTAAGAACAGAAGAAAAATATATTTTACTGATTGAAAATAATTCATTACCTATTTGCATTACTTTCATTGCTGAAACTAAATTTTGTTCATTTGAGGAAATTCATAACGGCTAATACTGTTAGTGTCCACCACACACATTCATTAAAAAAAATATCTTCTGCTAACTTCCTTCACCTACCCTATCTATTATTCTACTTCTTCCTGCCTCACCACATTTCGGCATTTGTAAGTATTTCTAAACACACATTCACAATCATAGGTATTATAATTGCTAGTTACCCTTGATCATTTTCATTCATAATAACGACAGGAAGGCATAACATTTTACAGATTTCTAGACAAAAGAGTATTTTAAATGGCAATGATTCCATCAGATTTGAATTAATTTAAAACTAATATAGTACCAATTTTAAAGTCATAATAATTCATGCACTCATGAGTTTACCTGGTCTTACCACTAGTAGATGAACAGCTTGATTTGTTGCACAACAAATATGCCTGATAGAATTATAACACACGTTGAAACTTTTTTCACACATGTTTTGCACTTGCATTATTACCACAGGTTGAAAAGTTGGAATCCAAGTTTCCCATTAAATTTCCAAGTCTTGACCACAGAGTAATACTTCCTCAATGCACCCTAAAAGTTTGATATAAAAGGTTTATGTAATTGCTAAACATTTAATTTTTTCCAGATAGAAGGATATTTTAACGCATCTATTACTCTATAGAACTTAAAAGTGATGACTTTTTTTCACAGGAAAATCAAGCAAAGCTTAATTAATATTTACCAGTATTTACCATGGAAAAAACTAGTTCATCACACCTAGTAAAAAAAGTAGTGGTTGACATTTAAACCTCTACTGTCCCTAAATTAAGCTAAGCTAAGGACTGATCATATCAGGAAACAGTAAATGGAACACTTTTAACAGCATTAGGAATACCCCATTCTTAATATGCTTGCATCTCACTAATAATAGAGTCAAATGTAACATAATACTAAAAATTATGCCACAAAATTCCCATAGCATGCATGTAACATGAAATTCTAACATTGACTGTTTCAAATTAAGCCTAGAAGACCTTAGTGGAAAGAAAACACGATTTTTCTTATTTCCTATACCATTGATTTCCTAAGGATCATTACCTACTCTCAGAAGCAAATGCCTCACTTCTATTATATGCAGTATGATAGAAAAGTAATCAAATTGTTTTTATCGTGTAACTTTTACTCCATTTTAGATTAAGGGTTAAACACAGATGGAATATAGCTGCATTGTAGTAAAACTGATTTTTTTCAATTAGGAAGGAATATACTTTTCCTGTAGCTTCTCAAAGGTACACATTAAATAAATGTCCTAAGTAAAGGAGTTATTCCATCTTCTCCACATGCAATTTATTTCATCTGAGCAACATTTATATGCTATGAAATTGAACAAGCTGTTGATAAAATCTGAAACAAGAAATGATTAATTTTTCTGCATACTGAGATAATCAGCAAAATGCCTACTGCATAGCGACTTCAATGAAGTAGGTAATCCACGCCAATTTAATTAAACGGTTAACTAATAATATACTTGAGCTAGGATTGCTGTTTATGGCAGTTAGCAAACTCACACTGATGACTGAAATTCCTAGTAAACAAAAGGTGGTTATTTCTTCAGCAGCTATAATTTTTGTATCAACTTCAAACATTCACCAGTGATTTAATAGTGTACACATGGAAATTAATTTGGACAACATCTTCCCAATGCCAAAAAATCGAATAACCTCCATCAAAACCACGAGGTAACAATCTCAGCATATTATGTACACATCGTGCATTTTATTTACAGTCATGAAGCAACTCTTTAAATACTGATGGATAGGATAAGGTAGCACACTGGCACTTGTGAGGTAATTTAGCTCTGGGAAATATTGCTAACAAAATAATTGGATGCTAGCTATAAATACATTTGATGTTTATTTTGTTTTGTAGACTATAACTATTACTTAAGAGTTTATGCAAAGAAATGATTCCCACACCAATGGGAATTAATCCAAAGACATTTCTTCTTGCTCAGTCACTGTTTATACACAATAGAAGCTTGTCCATAGTAGATGGATACAACCAACTATGACCTTTGAACTAAACAAATTGATTCTTATAGCCTTTTATTGTTTCTAGTTCAGGGAATCGTCACATGTTACTTGAATGATGAGAAATTTTTGTCTCAACTGCAATGGCAAAAATCAAATGGAAAATCAGCTCTAAAATACAAAATTGAAGTTGACAGTCAATTTAAAATCTTAATTGCTACATATATGTAAGTCATCCCATTAGGCTTAGTAAAATGGAAAATCTTACATAGAGGTTCCAAGCAAAACTTATTGATATTTCAAACCAATGACACATTTAGCTTCCCAGATTAACTGCCAAATTACAAGTTTTCTTCTGGCCAGCATATGCTCATTTTCCTTCCATCAGGGCAAAAATTCATTAACCATCACTATCACTTTTAGAGCAAGATGAAACGGGGCAGAAAAACGTATGGGCCAAAAATGCAAATCATACTATAAGCAGACAAGTGCTTTGAAGCTTTGGAAAATGAGACAACAGGCCAAAGAAGTGTTGGTAAATCAATCCAAATAACATCTCCTCCTAACCAAACATTTAAATATTATGGGCACAAAATTTACAAAGGAAAATTAGATCAGTTGAGGCAGGCTATGGGGAGAGTGTGGTGCTGAATGACTGGAAGGCAACAAGTTCACCAGTATTGTGTTTCAAGTATAGTCGACTATTATTTTCACATAAATAGACTTCCTTGTAAATTAACCACAACTAATTCAAAGAAATGGCTGTTTAAAAACACACTGGATTGTTATCACCCTGAATTCCATTCACCATCAACTACACTCTCCTCTAGCATTTTGATGGGCTAAGGGGAAATACTTAGATGCCAGGGTGGTTGAATTATACACACAACTGATACATGATGGCAAGGGAGACCAAAAATGCACAACCCGCAAAAATTTTCATTTAAAATTTTTTACACTCATATTACCATCCACTCACACATGCACACTAGGTTGTTCTAGAACAATCACAAGGCTTGGGGAATTGACCTTTCAAACGTCTTCTCTTGGTTGAAACCGTTGAAAAAGACACTACACACACCACTCATTAGACATCCTATTGTCTCCAGTTATTCCCACTACCTTGCCACTTGATCACACTGAATTAGTCAGTCTGCAAACAACCCACCCCTGCAATGAGGTTAGGCAGATGCGTGAAGCATGTCTGTACAACTTGAAATGTTCACACATGCTGATTTTCAATTGTAGATTTTAATGGCCTTCTCAAGATAATTATAACGGGACCTCTTTGGTGCCTTGTTAACATGCTCCAGACCCAACCATGGCCTCAGGGTGGCACTCCCAACTAAGGAAACAAAGAATTAGGAGAGAATTAAGGGACAAAAAATTAGTTTCATACACTAATTTAAAAAGCTTCATTTAAATGTGACATAAAAGAACACATCTCAAACACCAACAATTTTCAGAAGATGCTCAACCAACCCTACCATGAGTGGCTCAGGCAGGAAGGTAAAACTTTAACATTAATTTAAAAAACCTCACTCCTAACATGTGGCAGTTCTCCAGTATTTTCATATAATATGTTTTAAGGTCTGGCCATGGCCAAGGAAAGGCCATGGTTATGTGAAAACAAGGATAATATAGAATATTGCAAACAAATAGGTATGTAAAAAAGAAACAATTACGTTCAAATGATGGATTACACGATGCAAGACAAAAAATATTAAATAAAGCAATACTTTAAGTGTTGCATGAACTATGTTGGGCATTAACAGAGACATTTTCACTGTTTTGTAAAGATTTAATTTAATTTTCCTATCAGTGGTAAATAGAGTGTGGTAGAGTGCTGGGCTACTGACTGGAGGGCTGGGTTTGATTCTGGGTGGTGCCTCTGGGCACTCTCAGCTTTATTTAAGCTGTGTGATTTTTTGGGTACCAGATTTTCTTGGGACACCGCAGGCAGCACAGGGAAAGGAACTGGCTCCTCTACCCTGATGTGTGAATTTCACATGCCATTGGGCCCACTACCCACTATTGGGACATTGTTTGTGCGACAACATATTGAACTAATTTATAATAACATTTTTACTTTTTCCATACAGGAATTATTACATGGGAAAGTATTATGGTGTAAAAATTCAAATTCTGAGCCATGCGTAATTTTGCATGAGGCATTTTATTTAAGATAAGGCGTGGGAATAATGTACCCACTGAAAGTGAATATTTTCAAATTTACCTACTAAAATAGTTGTGCTGCTTTTAAAAAGAAACAAAATAAAAGCTAGAAGATTTGAGAATTAAGAGTTCTTTACTTTCTCTAATAAGAATGTATGGGGAATATGGGAACTTCTGTGGTTGGACAAAGATTGAGATTTTATTTTGGTCATTTAAATATAAAACAATTGATATAAGTATGCAACTAAGACCAAAATATGACTGAAAATTTTAATTTCTTTAATCAGTTCAGCTTACCATATGCAGCTAGAATAATTGAGAAAGCATCATTCATATGCAAATTTAGAGATATTTATATCAATCTATAGAATATGGGCAAATTATTGCACATAGCAATGTATGAACTTTTAATGACTTGGGGCCGGTATTATGACCATTTACTAGCTGTTAAATATGTTATTGGTATTTCAAAAGTTTAACAGAAGGTTGGCAGGAGTGAACGATTCAATTGTCATTTGTTTATATATCACACTGATAAATTTGGTGTTTACTCTTATTGATTTCATAAGCATCAGAGGACAAAAAAATCTAAAGAAATGGAAAGCCGTTGTTTTAAGAGTTACTTAAGGTTGAGACACCATAAGTAAGAAAGGTATTGGATAAAATCAGTAAATAATGAAATAATTAGAGATACAGAGTGAATTTCATCATCTCCATCTATGACGTTTGCAGAACATTAGGGTGTATATGAAAAAGAAATGCTATAGACTATTATACCACAAGAAAATATCAGAGTACTTCACTAACTCCTGTTAAGTAGTGTGTACACTTGAATCATAAAATGTCACTTTTAATTGTATTCTGCACAAACTATTTGTAAAATTGAGATTAACAGTGTCTCTATTGTTTCTCGTAATAACGCAGGTGTTAACTTCGTCCACGGGGACCCATGTGATAAGTTAATTTCACTGTAACTAAAAATTCTGTCGAACAAAAGCCAAAAGTTAAATAAATCTTCTAAGTGTTATCAATCAAAAGTAGAATAAGAGATTTATTCCTCAATCAAATGCTTTTTGCTAAGAATGGGATTAGCTAAACAACAGCGAGATAGATACATTGCATGATATTTCTGTCTGCAACTGAAAATGCAATAACCACTTTGGTAGTACACCCTGGGATGACAGATTAAAAATTCTTCACAAAGAGCTTCTTTCAAACAAGTTGCACTCAATAGCTGGTTGTCTTACAGCTTAATTCATGCATAAAAAATAAATTAAAATGACAATATTAAAATACTGGTGAAACTCTGAGATTAGCTAGTGTACATTTCAAATTGATTAGCATCTATGATCAAGCAGTATTTGGATATTCCCAACAGTTGGATATAGCAGGTGACTCAGGTGGATCTTATCATATTCACAGTATTTTCTTACTACCAAAATATTTCACTAGTTAAAAAACATTTCCTTTAACTCTTTCACTGCAGCTCACTCTCCGGAAACCTACTTGTCACATGTGATGGAAAAGTGAGGGTATTGTGTCTTTGTAACCTCTATCTTTCCCCATCTCAAATTGACATAAATAATAAATTAACCTAGATTCACAGTTTTAATTTACAGAAGTTTTATTAATTAACTTTAGAGAAGCATACCTTTTAATAAAATTTTGTCTAGAAAGTTCGTCCACAGCACTCTACAGGGAGAACGAAAAGGTACGTTCACAGTAGCCTACCATGCATTCATACTAGTTCACAGCAGTGAAAGGGTTAATCATAAAGTTTGTTTTACCAATGCCTTAAGATGGTATGTATGGCCTTCTAATAAGACATCAAAAGTATTCATGAATCCACTTAATTTGATTTTCGAAATTGAAAATTATACTTTATAGTACAATGATGAAGATTTCTTTACATTTAAAATATACATATAATTTTTTTTAAGGCATAAAACTTGAGCAGAAGCATCTATTGCTCCATTCACTTACCTTGATTTACACTTGGTCTGAGGTCTGCAAGATTGATTGAATAATCTGAATCATCCTTAATAAATTGAGGCTGGCCCATGATCACAATGGCAAACTTGAACTGCAATAAAATTATCATATGCATAGATTAATGGAAATTGATCTCCAAGATGCCAAAAATTATATAATTATTATAATTAAAATGAATCAGTATGCATCACATAAAATTGCATTACCAATTCCAGTACCAATCATAATGCATTAATGGGACATTGATTTAAAAAATGCAAAACATTACCATGGAAACAAACAGAATGCATTGAGTTTCGATTGATTACCGTAACTAAAATTTTAACTAAATATATCTGGTTTATAAACATACAAAAGCTGTTTCTGCAAAATCTCCTTTTCAAATCTATATTTAATGGAATTAGGATTTAAAATTAAAACCCTTCCTCATTAATAACTGGGTGCTCCATTTTCAGAGTGGCCACTCAATCAATATTTTGAAATTCACACCTTTCTTAAGATCGGTAATTGTAGTTTTAAAGATTTTTTCCCAGTCCTGAAATGTAGATAATTGATTTGAGGGCGTTCTGGGATTCAATGGACAACGGTTTCACAGGAAATTGCTTAACACTTTCAGCGATGATGACTGCTTAAGCAGTCATGCCGCCCCCATGCTCTGGGCTGTTGACTGCT
>LYUA01000039.1:613918-624704 GCA_002093875.1 Calopteryx splendens | reverse complement strand
ATACGTACATACATAAACGCAAAACTTGAGCACAGAATTTTTACTAAAGAACGTCCTTTCAGTTTACGACAAAAAGATGAAGGTTCAGGGGCAAAAAATTAATTTTTTGACAATATATTTTTTCCCTCGGGAGCCTGCCCAAAAATGGGGGTGCGTGGGATGCACGAGGGCGCGGCTTACATGAGTAAATACGCTATTATAATAATGTTCCTATAATAGCTTATTAAAACTTCTTTTTTGTGTGATACAGCCAGAAACCCAGGATCATCGCAAAGACCAACTTCGAGCAGGGAAAGTTCAAGCATGTTACAATATTTTACGCCAAACAAACATGACACTGCAATTTGGTTGTCTTTTCAGGCCAGTGTTCCAGCTGCTTTGCCTCTAATCTCCTGATGCTAATTTCACATGGGTTGGCCTCCCTCTCAATGCAGCCTCTGTCCTAGTCTAGCCCCCTAAAAGTTCCAATAGACTGCTCACCAATGTCAATCGAAAATACGGTGGGATAATTCTTTATCCAGGGACTTTAAAATGATGAAACTGCTTAGTATTGTCATATCCATCAAATGGAAAAACACTTTCTTTGTCCACTTCCATGTCCTTCAACTACGGAATAGTTATTTGCCATTCTGTCTCCTTTGTCTACAAAACCCATGTTATGCTTCAAGTTCTGAATGATGACCAATTTTATCACATTCCCATTCTGCAGGTGGATTGTTCATATTTGCCAGTAAATAAACGTCTCTCCAGGTAATAGCTGTCAAGTTGTCACATACCTCTAACACGTAAGTCACCTCTTTTTAGTTTTCGATTTCCATCAAGATTCTTTGGGAATCCCTATCGATTCGGTCCAACTGCCACAAAACAAAAGATATTTCATGTTTTTAGGTCATCGAATAAGGCAGGTGAGGAGAAGAAATTGCCTAAATAAAGGTTATGTCCAATCCCTAAGAGAGAGAGAGACCCACGGGGATTTGGCTACGAGGGGGGCGTCTTGACCATGACATTGAATCACCTTTTATTCAGGTATTCAGATGAAACTCACTTGTAACACGGTAGAGGAAAAGTTGTTGGTGTTGGAAAACACCATGAATTGGATGGTGGTCATTAGACATTGAACTTTGCGACTAGGAATGATACCAGGACAAAATACCCATGGTTATGCAACCAGGACAACGGGAAATTTGGACTCGCTATGAAGATACTAAAGAAATAGCCACCGTTACAACTGATGAAACTCTCTATGATTTTACCAATGAAATTGACAATAGCTACAAAATCAATAGCTGTAACAAGTCTCGAAACATCCCATACTAATTATAGCAGACTTTGACAGTATTTCTAAGCCCAATTATGCATTTCTGGTAAGCAATTAGTTTCTCAGAGTAGTCTTTGGGCAATTTCTGAGAGTTCAGTTTGCTGCCTTTGCAAAAATCATTTTGTTGCATCACTCTTGTAAACCAACCTTATATAGCCTTAAATGCTTGTATTGGTATATTGAATCCTCTGGTAATTTCATGAGCTATAAGAGATATTTTAAGAGAAACATGTACACCATTCTGCTTCTGAGTACATACAAACTTCACTACTTATACTTCTACAGCACAGCATTGACTTTATTTTGGACCACTGTATGACTTTCTGGTATAGCTTGCTTTTCTATTTTATGTTTGGTGAGTTTCCATTCTCACACACTGCTCAGTGTGATTTGTGAGTTCACATTCTCTTATACTTGTTTCTTTTTGAATTTTAAATTGCTGGAAAGCAAAAGTAGAAGAAAGTGGAAGCAGGAGGGATAAGATAAATTTAATTAACTCCTCAGTTTCTGAATATTGCGATAAGTTGACAGCATATATAAGGCGATAAATGCTTCTATTCAAATTCCTCAGCTAAAATTTTCTATATCAGAGAAGTGACTCCAGCATTTCCTATCTCACATTATAAGTAACAAAACATGAAATAGGAAAAGCAAAAACTACTGAGGTTATTCAATGGTTATTCAATTCAATCAGGTTGATTCCGTGCTGTAGAAGAATAAAGAGTGGAAGTTTCATAATCAAGATTTTACATGATCTTGTTCAAAATAAATACATAACCATTGCAACAAAGAGAAGCAAGCAAAAGATTCCTAAGCCTATAATATCAGTCAAAATGAATTTTCACTTTTCTTCATCTCACTAAGTTTGATCAGGATCTGCCAATTTCATTTTGGAGCAATCCCTTGCGAGGAAGATTTAGATATTTCATAGGAAATTTTGTATTGCCAGTTGAAAAATAAAGATATGTACACAATTAATAATCAAAGAAAGCATATTTCAGTCAACAAATTAAGTGTTTAAAAAAATAATTTTTGCTAATCATTTTTCAAAATAAGCACAAAGAGGAATGCAATTACCTACTAAGGGGCATAAGGAAAAAGATAATTTTGAATTACAGGTAATTCACCGCATTGACCATTATGATAATCTAAACCAATAATGCATACAAACTAACATTAATAGAAATATTTAGTGAATATCACTTATACAATAACACACAATTTCAAAATGAGTTGAGAAATTGCAAGTGTGTATGGAGCGAGTCTTTCGACACACATCATGCAGTCATTACGTGCAACTAGGGTGGTAAAAAAAGTGTGTTTTCACCAGAGAGAGAGCATGATACCCCTTACTTAGTTGCCAATTGACTTAAAAATGACACTGAAAAAAATTTGATCAACAACACCATTTCTGGGAATACCTGATACATTTTTATAATTTCCTTGAGAATGAAGTAGCTTGGAGGTATGCCTTTCTGCTAAAATTGCAGGCACGAATAATCACCACAGTTCTGTAAACATTTTATTAGACCAATTACCTTAGTTTGCCAGAACCATTTTCTGATAGTTCTACTTGCTTTCTTGCTTCTTCAAGGAGATCTGCAACCGTGCCTGTTTTATTAGGATAAAGGATCAAGTCCTTCTCTTCCTTCAGCTTCGGTCCAACCCACACACACTAAGAATAAATAATATATACATACATATAAATAAAAACATGGAGAATATCATGTTATAAGCATTGAAGCAATTGCACATTTCTCGACATTATTCATACTGACTACAAACAGCAACATTACCTTGAATTGCTTTTTGTTTTCCAGTTCATTAATCCTTATACTAAGTTGTTGGTAATAAACTTTCTTAGGCTGCTTTGGCTTATAATTAGATAACAAATCTTTGACTGTTCCTTCATATGTACACCTTAAGGGATGGCTTGGGCTATCCTTATAACTATAAAAAATGAAAAAATAACAATCAATTAAAAAACAAATTAAAAGTGAGCATGCTACAACTAATAGCAGAATACAATCATATATCCCATTGCTGGACTTGACACTAAAAGCACCGCATTTTCGTCATACCTAAAAATACCAGCAGCAGTTATTCTGACCAGTAACTGCTTTCTCTTTTTTCATGGTGTTATTCACATATTTACGCATAGAATATCTGAATTCAAAATTATTTTAATTATTTCAAAGTAATATTTATTTTAGAATGAAGTTACAATACTGAGTAATTTTCAATTCACTAGTACATCACCAATTAATTACTTCGGAATATAGATAGTGTTTATTTATTTTATTGATAGTTTAAAAATAAATATCTAAAATTTTTAAAATATGTAATAAACAATCAAATTCACAAATAATATAAGTGACATCATTAAACCAAGTATTTTACTATAAAATATCAGATTTACCATGGTATAATAATTTACATACTCAACACATAAATAAAGTAAGTGTTTCATTTATTGCCGAGCACTTTCCGACCATATATTTATGGCATTTTGAAAATTTATCAAAAGTTTGTTTCCTTTACATGCTTATACCTGGTATTGATGTCTTTTGTTAGTTTGTGTACCTGAAGTTGAAGGTGTTGGTGCTGGCTGTAATATTCCACTACTTTTGTACTTGACATACTCCTCACATAGCCCTTCTTCAAAATTAATTTATGATGGCTGATATGGTGTGAAGTACCTCTTTGTATACCATACATGCATTAATCGCAGCTAAATCTAGGATATTATATAAACAGACCATCGGTGAGATCCAGCGCGTGCAGTGTATTTCCTTGCCATTTGGTCCAGTATACCCACTCCATATTTTGTAGAGTTGTAGAAATTGGCTGAATCCAGTATTTTTTTCTGAATTATCTTGGAAAACTCTCAATTATGTGTTTTCATGTTCTGGTACCATGGTATTATACATCTTAGCCCTCGATGCATGAAGTACTTTGGGGATCTTAGGTTTGATTCTGTCCATAGTATTGACCAATCTATTGGTTTTTCCTTTAGGTTTCTTTGCCAGAGTCAGTGACATGAAAAAATTGTGTCATGATGTTCCACCCTGAATATATGAAAGGATCCAATAAATGTGAAATTACATTTTTGGGAAGACTCATTGGGGGGTTCAAATTATCCTTCCCCATGTATGGAAACCCACCACAGAAGTATTTAAAAAACACATCTGCTAACACCCAGAATTTGATTCCAAATTTGTCTGGTTTATTTGCCATGTATTGGGTAATCCTATACCTAGCTTAGTGGGAAAAAGCTACACATCCATGGTGAGCTATTAGACAGGCTTATAGAAAGCTATAAAGTTGTCCACAAATTGATTCCATATTATTCACATGGAAGCAAATTTATCTGTTTGCAGATCCTGATCTTATCCTATGGGTTTCAAAACTTAGGCATTTTACAAGTGTGAACGTTTTGTGGCATTTTCTTAGAGAAAAACGAAGGGTCCCAATCATTAGACCATAACATACCATAATTTATTGAACCACATACATATGATCCTTGTGCATACATAATGGCAGAATAACTTCAATTTCTTCAACAGAGGTCACATCTCCCTGACCCAAGTACACTGCTTCCACTTTAGTGCATATTTCAGAGGAGTTCCCTGATATCAGAATTGTTTTACGATAAGTCTTACATAAGTTTTTTGAGATGCTTCAAATTGAGATCATGTCCTCAGATATGTCTGTTACTCATTATTTTTAAGGCCAGGAGTTACCTAAGTCTTAAGGCCATACAGTCACTACACCTGAACTACACCAGCTAGGAACATTAGGGAAGAACCTACTACAAGTCATGTTTCACTAAAATGTACTAAAAAACAATCATATACCATATTTCCTGGCTGATAAGATGCATTCTAGTTTTGGCTGAATATTTTCGAAAAAATATTAACCCTTCTGTTAACCCATTATACTGTTTACAATTAAACTAAGAAGTTACATTTTACTAAATGATGAAGACAAAAATGGTGAGATCTAGGATGCCATTAGGGGATATTATAGTAAAAAATGAAGTACCACTGAGCCATTTAGCTGCTATATTTAAGAAATACATGCATTGCAATGAAGCAATGTAAAAAAACTTTTCCATTCCTCTCAATCAAACCAATATTTCACCACAACTTTCACCACCAACAGCCATAGGGAGAAGATTGCTTAAAATGGTTTAACCCTAACTAGGGAGCTGTTGGGGTGACTTGCCTGGGTACTTCTTCCATATCATAAAGAAAAACATTGCAACAACAATACAAGCACTTTGGGATACAAAGTAACCTAAGTACACTGATATTGTGCCCATATGATTAGCTTTCATAGCAAAATCTTGTGGAATTGCCAAAATTGTAAATAACACAAAGCCTACAAGTTTAAACTCTTCAAAAGAAAGGTTGTAATTGGAAGACTGGGAATGAGGAATCAGATGAGTTCCAGATGTCACTTTATCTTTGTAGTAGACCATTGAAATTGGAATATCCTTATTGTCTAATTAGCTAGCCATACCATAACAGCATAAGATCATTTATTCCTTTATCAAGGAGATGGGTACTATTCCAGAGGAAGCAAACACATGGGAAAATAAAACATCCAGTTTATGGAGTAAGATATATCGAGAGGTCACAGGGGTTTTAATTCTACAGTGTTTAACTTAATGTATTAGTGACCAAGTTTTTAAAAATGTCAGATTAAGACTCATACCAAAAACATTGTATGATAAAAAGATTACAGGTATATAATGTTACTGTAGATTGTAACTACCGATAATTGTTGAAAATATATTTCAACATAAATTCGAAGTAAAATTGGTGTGAATTCCAAAGGGAAGTTTTAGGAACTCAGTTAACCAGTACCACATCATCGAAAATGCATTGCTGGTAATCTTTAGGCCATATAAATGCAGGATGATTTTCTATGGATTTCTTGTGGGAAAAACCACACCTTATAAGCGGGAAAATATGGTACATAAATATGTAACCTACGGAAAATATATCTGAATTTCATCACTAACGCTAGAATAAATTTTTTCTTTACTATTTATTTTTAATCTTATTAATTTATTTTTATGAAAAACATTTAAGAGAAATAGTTTTATTTTCTAAAAAGAAAAAAAGTTAAATAAACACAACAACGTAATTAAATTCAACTAAAATAAGTGTACCCTAATTTTGTTTTTGAGTCACTATCATTTTGATTCATTTCAAATTCATATTTAGTCTCTTCATTAGAGTTTTAAAAACTGTGTGTTTGGAAATTTTTCAAGGTTACAGTGGAAATTAGGCAGAACACATTACTGGAACAAAAATAGTATCTTTTATACTATTCAGTTTAAATCTTGCTTTGGGCACAAACATACAATTTTGATGCCTTAAAATAATATTATATTGGCATTCAACCAATAAACTCAAAAAATAAAAATTATGAACACATGGGCAGTAACAAAGTACAGTATTTGAAATGTTGAATTTATTTTACAACAACATCAAGAACACTTGGCCCCATTAAAACAGTAATGACTATGCTAAGATTTAAACCCGTGAATCTATTAAATTATAAATCACATACCAAGTGAAAACAGCAGACAACGCACACCTATTCCCACCTTGTCCATGAAATGAACTTACTTTTGACTCTTAAAAAACTGCAGCAGGTATGGATCGACACCCATCCGTTGTCCAACAGCACGGGCCATTTGATCATAGGTCATTTGTTGGGAGAGCTCCATTGGAAATCCAGGATCATTAGGAATAGTCTTATCACAGAAGGTTACTTCCACTCTATAATAAAGATCCCTAGAAAAAATATTGGGGATCGTGAGAGTTGATCATATCAAATAACCAGGGGTAGAAGACAGTATTTATGTACCGATAAATACTGAGAATTGTTGCCTTGAATAACTAGTTTTGTTATCCTAGGTGTTGGTACAGAGGTACTGGTGCCTATTTTTCCTGTCCTAGATACCAAACCCTGAAAATAACATCACAAGAAATAACTTGATCAGACTCAAGTATGTGAGACAAATGGCATGCAACAGTTACTGCATTCAGCTATGTATTTTCTTCTGCATAAAAAATCATGAAATTAGTTAAGCTCTTGCTGAGTGTTTTTTTCCAGTTATTGCCGAGCACTTCTTGTGCCCAGATAACGTAAGTCTTGGAGCAAAAATTGATTAGAAATAGTTAGAAAGTCATATTCCTGGAGTTGATACAAGGGCCTATTCCATGGAAGAGAATATTAATAACTAGCACAATATCCTGAAAAAAATCCTAGAATTTGGTGGAATTACTGAATTTTGGGGTGTGTATTCTTTTTGTATTATATCTGAATTTACTGTCACCCATGAACTAGATACACAAGAAATTAGTGCTTTAGCCTGCCTAAGTCTATATACTATAACCTTTATTTAAATGTATTTTGCAGGAAGGTTTTTTACTCTGATACTTCATGATGTTTACAACTTCGTTTAGAAAAACTTAAAGTGCTCAAGAGAGGGGATGACTTGTCTCCTCTATTAGGCCCATGCCTTGACATATTACCAATGTCATCAGCTATTTACTGTAAATTACAATTAAAATATTCCAGTTTAATTGTACAGCACACTTGCTGACTATCATCATTTCTGAGTACACGAGTTGCTACCTGAATTTGTTGAGAACTTGAAAATTCATTCCAAACCAGTATTAGTATGGCCTTCTGTCACTAGATGCCATTTGGTGTGTATTTCAGCTGCCAAAGAAGAACACAGTGCAACGAAAACAACAAAAACTAAGAAACGTGCATTCGCTAAGATGCTGCTTGGCATACTGCCAGCTGAAATATACACATAATAATAAATGTTTATTAGCAGATGCTAGCACCATTACAAAAATTATATATGCCATTTGCAATACAGATTAAGTGCAATAATATTCATTACAAAATCTACAATTAAAAGTTATAATACTGAATTAGATTATTATTAGTAGAGATTTCATGCTCAAGTCACAACCTTATTAACACTTTGGCAACTGGTCACGAATTAGTGTGTGTTTTAGTCGCCATTGTCATGTGGTCACTCACTTATTACTAAGTGTTCATGTAGTCTCCACTTTTTCATGCCCAGGTGGAATTATTTGGAAGTATTTCTTTGATCCTACTTAGTTCAGAAGCTTCACACATTGTTTTAGCGAAAGTTTAAAATGCTTTTGAGCATAATAGTTTTTTTTTACTGGAGCATTTATTGTTAACCATTACACGATCATGGCTGTTGAGAAAAGAAAGAGAATGAGCACAAATGAAATTTCAAACAAAGTTTTTGCCGATAATTTGTCTGATGTCCCAAGTTGTGATGAAACTGATGTAACTTCTGATGAAAATATTTCTGAAATGCTAAGAGACAAGTGATGAAGATATAATATTTACCAATAAAATTCTTTGTACTCAACCATTGCAGCATTCCATTGATCAAAGATGTGACTAACATGACAAATGGTGATGCTTAATTTTGTTCGGACGACATTATTCCAGCTTTAGAAACATTTGCTGGCAGACCAGAAGTGAAAAGTACTCCACATGATCTAAAAAATGTGAATGACGCACTTAGTTTGATTATTGGGGATGACCTTTTTGATGATAGTGGAGGAATCAAACTGACATCATGAACAAAATGCTCATTAAAAAAACCACCTAAAAGTTTGAAGTGGAATGATATAACCAATGGAGAATGAACGAATTTTTAGGATTGGGTATCCTTAAGGGGCAGGTGCTTAAAGACAGACTAAGTGATTATGGAGATTTGACCCTCTAACAGAAACTCCAATATTTTAAAAAGTAATGGTTAATGGAAATAGGTTCTGGCAAATATGGCAGGCATGGCATTTTTCAAATAATGAAGACATCCCACAAAATTCTGGGAGGATATTCAAGGCTTTACCATGTGATGCGAACAAAAAAAAACACTGCAATTCCAGATAAGAGATTTATTGGCTGCAACAGTGGTGATACCATGGTCGTGGAACACACGTCTTATGCGAAATTGCAGTGTTGTTTTTTTGTTCTCATCCCGATGGAGAAATTCCACTAAGTCAAGCCAAAAACTGTTTCTTAACTTAAGGTTTTGCCAGTTTTGAAATACCTTCTAAATAAATTTGCAAGTATCCAAAAACCAAAGCAGGAACTGTCACTTGATGAGGGCGACCATCTTTCCATACATAAAACCCTGCCAAGTTGACAAAATGTGGAATTTTAGTGTATATGGTATGAGAAGCGGACACTGGATATATTTGCAAATTTATACTGATGGATGGAAATACTGGAGGTTCACGTGGATAACTATCAAAATAGCATAAGCATTGTTGAAAAACTTCTCCAAAACAACAAGAATCTGTGGCACAGTCAAAGTAAATAGTGAATGTTTGAAATCCCTGAAACTACAGAAAAGTGAGTCAGCATTCTGAAGAAAAAAGATGCTCTCCTGCACATTTGGAAAGACAAGCAGGAATTTCTTAATATCTCTATCATCCATTCTTCATAGTTCCTAGAATCTGAGAAGAGAGACAGAAGAGACTGGAGAGAGAATAAAAAAGCTGGAGTCCAACTTGGAATACAAGTATATGAAGGGCATAGACAGTAAAGACCAATATCTGTTATATTCCACAATAATGAGAAAGACCACAAAGTAGTTAAAGAAGACAATACTTCATTTGATGAATTGTGCCCTATTCAATTCTTATAGGGTGTATGTATGTTTAAGGTGAATAGCTTAATGGGAAACAATTATGCATAAAACATTCCTGCACGAAGTTGCAAGAAACTGGGGGAGTCGCACATATGCAGAAGAGCCCATCTCAGACACACAATAGAAAAGAATTCTAATCAGACACACAATAGAAAAGAATTCTAATTTCACCTACAAGGCATACACCTAAGATGGACCCACCAGGAAGACTTTCAATATATATGAAGATCCTAAAGCAGAGAAAATAGTTGGTGCTGGGAGCAAGAAAATTTATCAAAGACCAAAAAGAGTATGTGCAGCCAAGAAAAAGATAAGTGAAACCAGCTTTATTGGCTAATTTTTTTCCGTTCCACTCCATAGAGGGACACATTTTGAACAGCACCATACTCTGGTATGTAATCTCTATGCAGTTAACCCTTTCGCTACTATTGTTGTGTATACACGACGGAGATTTTCCTACGCAAAATACCTAAAGTCGTGTGGGTACGACGCAGTGGTTTCAGTGACCGCAAGCCTCCCAGGTATGATGTTTTACCTTTTTACGCCCCATCTCGGTGGGACTCCTGACCCTTCGCTTGGAGAGTGGGTTGGGGAGACTCGACCCTCGTACACATTTCCAGCCCCCTCGCAGCAGGACGTCGTGGTCAACTAAATGTTATTCCAGTGGTTTTGCAAAACAAAATTTGTTGTGGTTTTTTTAAATATTTAATCTCAAAAATGATTGCAGTTTTTTT
>LYUA01000039.1:594285-607301 GCA_002093875.1 Calopteryx splendens | reverse complement strand
CGATGAAAATAGATTTCAAAATCCTGCAGTACAGATGGAACCACCTTAAATGAGTTGATGACATGAGTTAAATAAGGAGTAACACATCATCAACACTATGATCTATGCAAAAAGCCTAGATACCAAAAGTTGGAGACTGCGATAAAATAAAAAAAAACTTATTACAAAGCAATTGTTTCAATAGTTTAGTAAAATAGTCAATAAGTACATTAAGAGCAAAATAAGATCTAAAAAAAGAAGATAATTAAAAAAATATTTAGTCAATGCTTTCAACAACAAAAAAAGAGTAATCGTTCATTTGGACTGATTCTGAATGATATACTCTTGTTCAGGAATGACAATGAATGACTGACTCTGCAAGGGATTACATTGACAAACTATACTGTTGCTAAGTATATTTGTAGTAAGGTTTGTAAATTACATTAGAAAATTCACCACAAATAACATGTAAAATAATATGAAATTACTCATTTAACCTTCAACTCTCTTTTAATCTTCTAAAAACACCCACAAGGAACATATAAATAACTCTTAGAATGGACAAAGGTTATTGGAAAGTTGTCATAATGAGAGCAGTAGAGTGTATTTAAATGAGTTTAAAAATTACCAGAATACAGCAGGTATTTTCTATATTGTCATAATTGTTAATAATGAAAATCATACTTCCTTAACTGTACCAAAGGCACTAAAACCTTACCATTTAAGCGAATAACATAATGCAGAATTGGAACTACTGTCGCTATTACAAGGCATAGAGGTAAGAAACTTTTCATACTAAGTTGACCTACACACAAATATTCCGAGCAGGATAAAAGTAGCAAGGGAAGAAGAATTTAGCCCCTCTCCTCTAAAAATAGCCCAAATGAATGATATTTACACACTTTAAGACAAAATGATAACCGCCTACTAGCTGAACAAACCACCTCAAACACAGTTAAGAATGATCTCAAAAATACATTGCATAATATGTATGCATATGTGGAAAAGTTTCACTTACCAAACTTTCAGCTAACTGGTCTATTAAATCTGTTAGTGATGTTTGCTTCTTCACACGGAAAGTCCTATAGGAAACCTTGTCAGGATCATAGAGGTCATTTCCCTGGTGTCCTTCAAAGCTATCCTCCAATAAAACTTGAACAGACATATACAAATGCGCTTCATTGCGCTCCTTTCGACGAATTTGTTCCATCCTTTTTTCATCCTGCAACCTGTCAACCAGCTGCAAAGAATTACAAAAAAATATCAATACAAAACTAAGTCTTTTTAATTTAATAAATGCAAACACTTCATTTGTACCGTTACTGGCATATAGTTTCTAACAACATTGTTTTTTTCTTTTTTCTAAAGGAATCTCATTATTTGACAAAAAATAAAAACATAGCACCATTAAGTAGTTGGTAAAATTTGTATTCCATCATGGTGTAGAAAAAATAGACCAATGATTTGGGTATCAATTGGAAAATTGGGTAAGTTAGTCAATTTAATCGGCAGGGAAAAGGTAAACTACAACCATATTCTTGTTCTAATCCCAATGACAATGTTTTCCTCCTAACCTACCAACATAGTATTTTTTCTCCTTTCCCATGTCCACACAGGTTAAGGTTACATGTTAATCTTTTTTGGCACTGATGTGATACTAGGGATATCAGATCAATTTGATAATGAATTAATGCTGAAAAGACAGACTCCTCAATGGTGGATACATCAACAGACATAGGGTTTATTTTACTGAATTTTATATTATAATTTTTTTGTATTAGAGAATGCCCACCATAAAACTATTATTGTGGAATGCAGGATTATGGCGGACCTATAAATGGGCCTTTTATGTAAATTTGGAAAATGTATAAACTGAGTTTTTCCAGGCCAATTCGCCTGAGTGAATATTTCTGGGCCCTCTACCTGGGTGGAAAATTCGAGCACAGACATTATGAGATTGACACTGCCATAGTCTTCAGGATGAAGTCCTGAGGTAGGGAAGTTTCCTCTTTATACACAAATTCATACCCATGGGCCCGAGTCAGGTAATTACAGCTTGTTTGTTTCTTTCACTAATTACGATGAATACCAGCTTCCAAACATTTCATAAGGAGGAGCTTCAGTCAGTGTTACCGTTTTCTTTCTCCATCCATCTTAATTTTTGTCGTTGGGGTGCTTCGTGGTCACAGCTCCATGACTCTTCATATCTTCGTATATATATGTGCACTTGCACCTTCCTTTTTTACCTGATGATGATGCGTCACATCAAAACCTAGGTCATAGTAAAAAAAAGGAAAAATTGCAACTTCAATTCTCTTGCACTGAGGATTTATCTGAAGAAGTATGATGGTCAAAGGAATCTGATGCTCTTGTATTCCTTCATCCTGGTTTTTATAGTGTTAACAGTCTTTCTCCTATGCATGCCTTCCCATATTCACAAGGGATGGGATATATGCCAAATTTCTTTGGCCACAGGTTTTGATGTTCCTAAGGTTATCTTTTAGTTTACTTGGTGGGCAATAGATGGTTTCCTAAGTTTCTAGAATATCTGAATGATTCTGCCAAATATTGTGGAAATAAGGGGCTCTAACAAGCGATTTTCTCTCCTTGGTATTTGTTTCATCTTCTGTTTCGAAGGTCCTTCTAAGGAGCAAATGAAACACCATTTATTGCAGCTGTTCTGCCTGCAGGTCTTGCAAAGATGGTCTAATTCTGTTGACAAGTATTCTTCAAACAGTTTTTGCTCTGTGCTAGTGACGTAAGAACTGCTTCCCATTGGGATGGATGGTTATGGCCTATGGTTGTTTAAATATGCATATTCAATTCCTCTTCCCAATACCAATGAGGTGCATGTAATTGCTATTGATACACAAATTAAATAAAAAATATTTATTTTAATGGTAAAAATTTGAGAAATTTCAACTTCACAGCACAAACAAGATCAGCTAGCCATTTTCATAGTGAACTAGCTTTCAGTTGGGATTACAAATTAGTTAAGATACCTTAAATTACATGTTTATGAAACAGAAGCAAACATAGGACCAGGATGCATATATCTCTGTTACTCTACTCTTTCTTTCCTTATTTTTAACATTGTGGCTGAATGTAATGTAACAAATAAACACTTATTATAACTTTGTATGCATTCATTATTGTTTCACAAGCTCCATATGCTTTCAATGTAATCTTATAATAAGGTAACTACAAGTCGAACTGCCTACAGCTGATTCCACGGAGCCTCCCAAGCACGAAGTTTAAATTTCTTTACCCTGAAAGTCACAATACACCCTATGGCCAGGTGAAAAGAAATCCTTAATTATTTTCCAAATAAATGTTTAATCACATTTGTTTCTCCTATTTATAAAAAATACATTCTTTGTAGATGAATTTGACAAGTGTATTTGCTAGTAATTCTTTTGCTAATTAAGATTCTGAGGATTTACATAGATTGGAATTATTACATAGAATCAAAAGTTCCTCAAAGGAATTAGGTGATTTATTTATACACATGGCCTATTTTATTTCACCCCTAAAATTTTGCAAGTAACAAAATGTAAATAAATCACTTTAATTGATGCAAATATGCCAATACTTTCAAAGTCAAAAGGAAAAATTTCCAGTGATCTATGAAATTTTTAACATCATTTTCAAGAATTTTCTTTTTCTGTTCGACAAGTGGGACTAATCTCTTGGATAATTGTTAAATCTCTTGATGGGAAAAGATTCTAAACAAAATTTTCAATCGAGTATTAAAAAAAATAAACTTCAAGATATTAATTTCTGATAATAGCTTCAATTTCATAAAAAATAGGATTATTTACATATAAAAGTGTCTTTAACTGCACAAATAGCAAGAACATTTACTACAGGCATTACTAATTTTGAAGAGGCTGACTGCTATTCAGTGCTGAATGACCCATTTTAGAAAATAACACCCTGGCTAGAAAAATAAATAGTACCAGAGCAAACAAAATGGAGCTGAAAAGGAACAAACTGATGAAAATTGAGTTTTACTTAAATATAAAAATTACCTCTTGAGGAATATCCTCTTCAGTCACTTCTTGTAAAACATTCTTTAGTTCACTATCTCTAATATACACAAGCATATAAGCATTTGTACAATGTTTAACGGTCATATTCATGTCATCATCATGGCCCCCAAAGTTATTATCAATTGCTTCTTGCTTAGGACACTTGGAGACAACATCATCATCAAATTTGCACCACTGAAAATGAAAATAATAAAAATCAAGAGGAAACATGATACACACAAATCAAGTGAAATCACTCCCAAACATTCAGGTGGGGGACAAGGGATAGTCTTAAATAATAAGAAAATGAATATTTGAAGGAAGTTTTAATTTGATGGAGCTATAAACAACTTAAATTTAAGGTGAGGGGGACTATAGGGCAGACTAAAGAATTCCTGCATTAATTGAATTGGGATTTAGACTGCCTTTTTTTCTCAAAAAGTTTAAATTAAAATAGACCTATTGCTTATTTGACCGAGCTCAACTTTCTACTTCATACTTCAAGTTCAATTTATCCTTTCTTCCATGCCCTGAAGTTTTAGTCCAGATCACAGGGAAATGAACTTTAGTATTAGATGAATCTTCTGAATCTACAACTAATTATTTCCATAATACTTCACTTTATACCATTGATTTGGTTAATATCAATAATAACTCTGGCCAATCATATGTCACCACTTCGTGAAACCTTACATTAGCATTTTGAGGCTGTGTCTTGCACCGTTCTTTTTAGCACAATTCTTGTTTCTACCCACAGTTCTCCTCCCCTTGAATTGGGCCCACTGCAGTACCATAAGCTGAAACTTAAGTTCCCATTCCTACTCTGAGAAGTACATAGCTTCTGATATTTTTCAGCAGACTGTGGAAAGATCCATTTAACTGTCAAGATATGTACCTGACTTGGGAGTTTGATATAGTGGAAGGTCAATAAAACAAGTGCTCAATATACCTAAATAATCACTCATTATATCTAGTCCTTGTCATAACCGGTTGAGACTTTTTAATCACTTATCAATCAATATCTATAACTTTCAGGGTGACGTAGATATTACAGTAAGAATTTTATGTGCTGGGTAAAAGGATATTAACCAGGAAACTATTAATTATGATTTATCAAACACTTATGATTTTGCATGATTCTTATCATGTTTTATCATAATTTAACAATAAAAAAAATCACAGTAATCAATCCTAATATTGGTTTGGTAGGTGAGGGTAGATCCTACCCAGTACTAAGCCTAACGGCGTGTTAAATTCACACATCAGGGTAGGATGGGCAGTTCCTTCTCCTATAATGTCTGTAATTCTCCCAGTATGACCTAGTACTTGAAAAATGGTACACAGGTTGGGTGATGCTGAGGGTGCCCAGAATCAGTTGTTACCAGGAATCGAACCCAGGCCTTCCGGTAAACAGCCCAGCGCTCTAACCACTGGACTACCACACCCCTATTGTAATAATACACCATACATTAATAATTTATCATAGCATATCTCTTTGGCTACACTATTTTGTAATACACTATACAGGCTTCACAGATACGGCATATAATTGGCTATAGGTTATATATCATATCCTAGGATAGAATGTTGTATATAAATGCAAAAACTTTAAAAATCTTATGGCATGGTGGATTTCATATTTGTAATCACATTTCTATTACAAAATTACCTACTATCTACATTTGCTAATATGACTATAACAAATCCATGGATACCTTTGTAAAAAGTAGAAACATATGCTCAAAACATTCCAATTTCTCAGACTCCGTCCTTCGCTTGTTATTTTCATCCATTGATGAAGGCTATTGAAAAGTTTTCTTGAGAGAAATGTTGATGATTGTATGAGAACAAGTCAGTAAATAGGTCTCAGTTGAATGTTATAAAAATGCTCAGTGAGATACTAACTTGAAGAGTATTTATTTTTCAGTGTGATCTCCACAAACACTGATAAAATTATCCCATTGCTTTTTCAGTGTCCTGAAACTTGATGCATCAAAGTATTTTTGCTGTTGTGTCAGCCCAATTAATACTACATGTTCATTATCTTCACCTCTCACGATACCCAAGTTTATAGTGATCAAACAAGTGAAAGTCACTTGGGGCTAGGTCAGGGACTTAGAAGTAGTTCCCACCATAACTCATGAATTTCCTAATGAAGCATAACCATGTCACATTTTGCAATACTACATTAATAAGTAGGCCTTTAAGTTTTTTAAATAGCAGCTCTAAGTACCAAGATAACTTCTGAATAACTGTATACTATCCAGCTGGATTGTGTTAGCACCTAATGACACCTTTATAAATATTATTTTCAGCTATCCTACATCAGTTTATGACATGTTTCTAACTTCCTCTCTCATTAAAAGAGTATTTCATGCTAATATAAATCCTCTAATTGAAATTTTTTAAACCAGGTTTTAAGTAAATTCCAGAGACATTAAGTAAAAGATATCATCATACATTTTGGCGATGCATCTGAAAGAAACTTCACTCTGGCATAATTTTTGCCATATATCTGTAACTCACTGTTGAACCAAAGATTTTGGGTGATGCTCTTTATGAATCATTAAATGTTTATCATTGTAGGAGAAACAGAAAGAATTATACAAAACTGTACCTTTCCATCTCCTTTAGGATTGATGAAAACTACATAGTGCCCTCCATGATTGTCACCACTGTGTACAAGGACAGCATGGAGGGTATAATCAGCACGGGTTGCCTCAGCTGACTGCAAGTACGGGTCTAGGCTAATCTTATCAGAAAACTCAAACCTGTGCAAGAGTTCAATAAGAGTATATCATTAATGCACTGAAAATATGACTCACCTTTTTAAGTGGCAAAATCATTGAAAAATTATTGCCAGAAGTTTGACAAGTGGATATTGTTTTGGGGGTCACACACTCACCTGTCATTAAATTTAACTGAACAGTCAGTAATTGGATCATACTGGAACCTCATCAAATGCAAATGGAGGACTGGAGGAAATGAAGAAAAAATTACTCCCTTTTCAGCATCTTGTAGTCCATGTTCCCCTGCATCATATTTGTTGTCACCATCCAATATTTCTGTAGTTATGTAGTCCCTGAATGACTCATCAACTAAAATAAACAACAAGCACATTACAAGGCATTTGACAGTATAAAAAATACTATGACCAACATGGTCAGCATTGCAGTGTCAATATATGGGAAAAAAAGAAAGTTTCGAGTATTTTACTGCCCAGTTTTATTTAACAATTAATTTATAATTAATTCACAACATGAATGGCACTGCCAATTAAACATGCAAAAATACCAATATATTTTAATCTGACAAGTCATATTAATGATATGTGAAAGGGCAATGTGATTAAACAAATTGACTACCATAAATACACATACATGTCTAGCCATAACAAATAGCAATCCTAAAAGAAAATACTACTTTCCTATTTTCACACTATTTTAAATGACACATCCTTAAATCAGCAGGGAATTAAGAGAGAATATTTTTTGCAATTTAGGTTTCAACAGAAATATCTAAATTACAATGACACAAAAAACTCCAGATTTATATGAAAAAGCCAAATATGATCCACAGCATTACGATAAACACATTTTTCATACAACAATCAGCTTGGCTAAACCGGAAATAATTTCAATTCAAGATATAGGGCAATTGACAATTTAATAGCCCAGATATAGTAAGTTTCCTTCCAAGCAATTAGTTTTCCCTAATATTGCTGCCATTGCCACCATTATAATTACTTTCAATCCTTGAATTGCATTTCTCAATGGTCACTATTAATGATGAATAAAACAATTCATTTTTATGATTGATTAAAAGAAATGACTTTAAACTTACGTGCTGACTTGAATTAATACTTTTCATTTAAAGTTGGGTTACATAGAATATATATCCTCAAAAAAATTTTGGGCTACGCACAAGCTCCTGAGCAAGGCACAACTCATGGAACACAAAATTGAACATTATACAACTACACTTTTTAACCATTATTCAAGAATAAAGGAAAATTTTCGAGAATGAAGATATTAATCCACATAAATTACTCTAATTCCAATATATTAATTCACTCACTGTTTTTCTTTCCTTTAATATTAAGCTGAATGTCGTAGAATGTTTCAATCCTTGTTGAGCCATAATCAACATTTTTGCATTTGATAAAAGACTGAAATCAAAATAATTTAATAAATTAAATTAATATAATAAACAGTGAAAAATATAAGGATGATATGCATAAATACTTACAACCATCTTTCCTTCAAACAGCTTTGGCACTGTGCCCTCCACACAAGTTCCTTTCATTTTACTCTCCAACTTATCCAACAACTAAAATAATAAAGTTAATTTGAAAACTTAAGGAACTTAAATACTAAATCCAGTCACAGAGTATAAACAAAGCAAACTCTCTTACCACCCGAAGAAATTCCTGGACATCATGCTGCATGAAAGAATCCAATGTCTCCCAACCAAAGGACTTAGTTAGCTTCTTTGTACCAACTGGTTTGTCACTGAACTGCAGTTCATGAAATACCCTTTGAAGAGCTAAGGCAACACTTCTAGCTGAGTCATCACTCTCAGTTGGCATTTTATAAACAGCCTGAGTGACAAGAGAAAATTAATAAAGCTGTAATACAACAAACACCAAACAATTGCGAAGATGAATCATGATACTTGCCTTTCTCAATTGATTGGTAAAATATAGTGTCTGCAAAAGAGAATTCATGTAGCATGTTGCACCTTGATTTTTCAGACCAACATATCCTGTATGCTTCTTTGAGTCCCAACTTACACCATGTGGAGCATCTGCAGCAACATGAACCTGAATAATATTTTTTAAACACATGAGTTGTAAGTTATTTTGTCACTCCAATTATAATGTACATACTCTGATCATTTACCTCAAGTATAATGGAATCGTCTTTAATAAAACCTTTCTCAGGATCTAAAACTTCGTTCAATGACATGAAATGACTGAAACCCCAATCATTTTCTTTGCTGAAGAACAGATGCTGTATTTCTAAAAAATCATAAAAATTAAATTAACAAAGTCCGTTATAACATAGGGCAAAAGTTAAGGATTGTTCTTTCATATGTTATTTAGCCATGGCACTCACTTCTTGTAAAGGACTCAACACCTTCCTTCTGGCTTACAATTTTAAGATCAGCAAGGGCAAAACAGCTCCATGAAGATGATTCAGACTCACCATTACACTATGGAAAAAGGAATGAGACAGGTGTGAAGGACGACCGGTATTTGTCAAAACAGTTACCGGTTTAAAAACAATTCAACACATTGACAGCCAAACTTATTCCGAGGAATTTCCAGGTTTGTGGTGTCGATAAACAATATCAACTCATTAATTAATATTCAGCTTAAAAATTGTAAGAAAACTAATAGTTTTAAATTTGGATGTAATTCCCGAATATCAAAATATGTCTTAATATTGCATTGAAACTATTGTTATGCCACTGAAAAATCGCTTAACAAAAAATCAAAGATGTTTGATTCAACCTCCTAATTTCATGTAGAAATAATAGGAAAAACAAAAATTAGGACTTAAGCGTTCTACGAAATGATGCTTATACAGCTGGTACAAACCTGAAGAAAAAATCCTAAACTCCTTTGGTTTCTATCGGGCCCAGTACTGGTCCGCGGCATTACCATTATTTTCCATGGTAAATTTCTCACTATACATGGTGGCGACAGCTCTGAATCTTTAAGTTTACTTATACCTTGAACAGTATAACGGAAGGTAGCTTCTGACCGTGACTCGTCTGAAAATTTATCGAAAATTACTATTATATTATACTGCGATTATAATAAATTTTTCAAATTTCTTACTTAGCATAAAATAGGCAACATTCAACCTACTACGACGTTAATTTCAAATATTTACCTTCCTCCATTTCTGTATCTTGCGTAGCAGCTTGCTCTTGAACTTCACCGTTCAGTTGCCTATTTTCGCCTCCACCATCGCCTTCTCCAGCATCGTTCGGAGTTTCGGCTGTTTCCACTGCCGAGACACATGTAACACGAATTTTATTCTTTATTGCACTAAACATGATTGAAAGTGTCCCCCATTAACCCCTTATAAACATTTTTGAATAAGCCAAATACACCCAACAATGATTCGGAGTATTGACGGTAATTCCTCCTCGATCGTAAGGTTTCATATTAATGAAATCAATGGAGTACGTAGACATGCCAATGAGTTTACACCTCACTATAGTCACATCCCTAACATATAACTCACTCGCGATGGAATAATGCACAAAAATACTTACAATAAGCCAGTGATACAGCATCATTTGTAAAGAAAGCTAAATATAAAATGGGATGACATACCTTCTTGAGTATCCATTTCCTCAACATCATTGTTCTGATTTTCCTTGTCATTGACGTGGTTCATGTTTTCGATCGCTGTGATTTTATTCTGTATTTTTGATTTCTTCAAGCTGAGGGTGACCGCTCGACTATTCTTTACACTGTAGGAGTTTTTACCGGACACGGTCACTTTGACGTGTTTACTCGCGATACGCCCAATGTCTGCGGATTTTTTCACCCCCTGTTGCCAGGGGAAACAACCCAACCATATATATTATTAATAATTTTGTAATTCACAGGCCACTACATTAAGAAAATTAAATAACTTAGCAGCGTTCCCGACCCAACTCCTGTAGGAAAATAAACAAAATGGCGGACTGCAACTGTACGGATATTGGACAACTAGCCCGTGTTCGGCGTCACACATGCGCTTCCAAAGACACCTTATAACCTCATGGCGATGTATACTGTTTGTAAGTTTTGGAAATAATTCCTACCCCTATTACGGAACGATAGAGATATTCTCATTTTAGGCGTTGATAATTTTTTCCTCCGCACATACACGAGAACCTTCGTGAGATCTCAATGAAGTCAACTAACTATTTTGATGTTTATTTGTTTGAGCATTGGTTTTTCGCGGCACTCCAGGATATTTCGTAAAATTATCTCTCAATTTCGCAAAAATACGTATAGCAACAGAAATCTAAATATAGGTAACCAAAAATATTCCACTGGCACTCGGAAATGAATTTTCGCTCATCTTACTTTTATAATTTTGGCGGTAGTGTTCGAATTTTAAAGACGGAATGCCCTGTCACCAAAATGAAATGCAGGAGTATTTGGATAAATAATACTTTATTTAAACAATTACAACTTCATGGTCACCGTGGTCACACCTTTAATACATACCTCATGGATACCTGAGAATAAGGAAATGAGAAACAATTCCAAGCAAAATACTGCTCAACTTTATTTCCACTGTTTTGGATAACATAGTTAAATTTACTTTTCCTCCTCAACGCAATATATTCGAAAAATATTAGGTGCACTAAATTAGCGCCTGCTTCTTACTGAATACTATTGCGCTCAATTTCCTAGATTTTGAGATATTAGACTAACTATATTTAAGGCATGACTGAATATTAATTGGAATTCTGATATAATTGGTAACCCTATTACCTCTTTATCACATTAGACATCTGATGTCATCAAATCAAAATATTAACTCACATAATATTTACTTTTACTCAAATTTCAGGTATATATAAAACTGAAATTATTGGGTCAAATACATATCACAGTTCACATAGACATTTAACACACAGTGAATGACTTTAAAAGGCAGCAACAACAGCTATAAACGAATTACTTTGGTTTTGACTAGCAGGGCTACTGAATATTGCAAACAGTTGAGTATCCTTGTCTGCTATGGATTGCTGCAGCACGTCGTTTAATCCCTTCCAGATATACTTCACGGTTGAATAATCCAGCAGCAAGGGGGATTCTGTGTGAAAAATAATCAACTTTACTCTCTGTTCAGCCAAATGTCCGAGTAAAAAAGCCTACCTAAAATTATAAAATTTCTACAAGACACAAAAGAAGAAAGTTAATTATTTATTTTGCTTATTATCAAACCTCAGGAGGATGGACTATAAATAAATTTAAGAAATTTCAAATTCAGTGGTTTATTCCATGGCCATTTCAAAATTGAAAATAGACGGTGTTCAAGTAAAAGATGAGAAGAATGAGGTGGGATGGAGTAGGCAGAAGTGAAGACAAGGATACCACATAAAACACGTCATTTACTTCATTAAGATGATATCAGTTCTGGATATGTCCATTTTCATTGAACCTCATCAAAAATTATCACCATCCTGGATTGTGCATCAACTTCAAGATAATTATCCCAAATCAGAACTATTTACCATCTTTAAGATACTCCTTTCCATCCATCCAGAACAGTTCATCATCTTCAAGAAATCATTTCCATCCATAACTGATACCACATTCATGAAGAAAGTGGCATCCCTGACCCTTCTCTCTATTCACTCACCTGTCATTCTTCTCCTTTCACCCCGTTTTCAATTTTGAAATCACCCTGGAATAATTCACTAACTTTTAAATGTTTAAGAACACTATTATATAAAAGTTACATAATGGCAACAAGAATGTCGAAAAATAGAGATAAATTTCATGATACCATCATAACACAAAATTATTAATAAAAAAACACATTCCTTTAGTAAAGCTAGAAGTCTCTACAAGATTAGCCAACCAGAATGAATAGCAAGAACTTGCAAAGGAAAGCACCACTTGGAATCCTGTGACTCCAACAATTGCCTCATTCCTCCAACCTGGCCTACAATAATGGATGCATGCACACATCAATTCTTGACCTTAAATATCAGCAGATGATGATTGGTAATTATTGTTTTATTGTGAAAAACATCTTTTATAAACCGCTGAATGATACAGCATTATGATATATAAATTAGACAATAGAGACTAATGCAAATGGACATACAGACTTCAAAGTATCAGGGAAATAAAACCACCCACCCTCCAAATTCCCCACCCCCACTAGTGTATAAATACCTCTGCATCGTGAAAACATTTTTTGAACCTGAAGATGACACCTATGCGTTGAAACTAGTTGTGCCAAATAAAAGTGTGTGGAA